>CAUYSK010056317.1:0-91441 GCA_963575035.1 Avahi laniger
ATGAACTGCAATTACAGATGCTGTGATTTGTCTCACTAAATCACTACATATAAATTTCCCCCAGGAAGAAAAGTCCATCAGAATCCCACAGTTGCTGCTTCCAGAATATTTTATAAAGAAATATGTCTAAATACTGCAAAGATGGACTATCATTGATATTGTGATGGACTCTTTAGACCCCTGTTAGTAATTATATGGATTTATTCTCCCAGATACTATAGTACCTCAATCTGACTGTCCTATGCTCTTAGACCTTTTCTGACATTTTCCTCAGCTGAAGAGAGATATCTGATTCTTAGGCATGCCCTTCCCTGGGGAGATTCCTGTAGCCAGTAAGTTCTTGAAGTGGACAGTCCACACAGAAAATTATCCTGTTAGGACTAAATATAATTGTTTTTCTAGGTTTAAGTTAGTTCATTAGCAACCTACAAGGATAAAATAAAGGCTTAAAATTTGAACTTGATAAATACAACTTATTTCTCCTTTCAAAGAATTCAAGATCTGGAATCTTCAGCCTTCTTAGAAAATTTGATATAACATTTAATGTAATGATATATAACATTTTAAAAAAATAAGTAAGTCTTAACCGTGGAACTATTAGAGTTCTAATAGTTCCCCCCTCTTCCCCCACTTCTCTTACAAGATTTTTTTTTTTTTTTTGAGGCAGTCTCACTCTGTTGCCCTGGTTAGATTGAGTGCCGTGGCATTAGCCTAGCTCACAGAAACCTCAAACTCCTGGGCTCAAGCGATCCTCCTGCCTCAGCCTTTCGAGTAGCTGGGACTACAGGCATGCGCCACCATGCCCGGCTAATTTTTTCTATATATTTTTAGTTGTCCAGGTAATTTCTTTCTACTTTTTCTAGTAGAGACGGGATCTCCCTCTTGCTCAGGTTGGTCTCGGACTCCTGAGCTCAAACAATCCACCCACCTCGGCCTCCCAGAGTGTTAGGATTACAGGCGTGAGCCACCGCGCCCAGCCCTCTTACAAGATTTTTTACCCTATATAACTTCAAAGAAACAAATCCTGGAGTAGAAATTAGCCCTTTATAACTGCCTTTGCTTTAATTGGTATAATATTAGCATTTAATAAAAGGATACGTTTGTTTTATGCAGGGTTATACTAGATATTAAGGAGAAATTAAAAGATGTGCTTGCACGTCTCACCATTTTAGAGGCATCATGAAAGTGCATTGGGAAGCAAGGCTGGAAAAGAAGCCCAAACAGGTGAACTGAGAAAACACAGTGCAGGGATAGCCAGGGTGATTTTATACGGACTCACTGGCCACCTGGTTTTGGGGTGGAGGGTATGTTTAGCTCGACTCTTCTAGGTTAAGAGATATAAAGAAATGGAGCCCCTATGTAGGTAGCAAACAACCTCACAGGAAGGCTGAAGATAATAAGTACAGGTACTTGAATGCAGTGCAAAGTTAACACAATCTATATGTGATAATCCTTTGATTAACCAATTTTTATTTTTGAGTAAAAATTTTTAAGAAGGAGGAAAACGATAATGTTTACAACAACTAAGCATTTTGAGCACTCCCCCTAATTTTTTATTAAAATGTAGTCCAGCCTCAACATAAAGAAAAATAATATATAAGGGAGAATAGTTAAAGTGAACAATCATTCAGTAAGGTAAGCATTAACTAGGCCCATAAAAAAAGGTGTAAGGAAATTAAAAAAAATAAAAACAATGTCTAGAATAGAGCAGAAAACAATGATTTATCACAGTATAGAGTGATTTTATTCTAGAGTGATATGAAATATATACCCATATATTCTTGTGAAAATGTTTTCTTTCCCGCACAAAGAACATCTAACTAGGCATGTACCTTGTTTGGTAAAATCCACTGTAGAAAGAGACAGGATATTTTTCTGTGTTCCACACAATAAAAGACCCAAAGCAATTCTTTAGAAGAGAAGGTAAAAAAATAAAAAATGGACATATCAAAGAATTTTGGCAAGAAAAACGACTTTTAATCTAAAGCTGAGTCAGATAATGGTTAATTGCAGGCTATTTCGGGGGAAATGGCCCTTGGAGACAATCTTGTTTAAAGCATTCACTGTTTCTGTTAGGCCTTAAGAGCTGAAGTGATGTTCAATGTTAAACAATTAGTGAAAGGAAGAAAGGAATTCTTATCTTTGAGTCTGCTCTTGCACAACTTAAAGTCTAAATTGTTCCAATTGTTCTGAGAAGTTTATAGAAAAGGGGGAAACATACTTATCTCACATGCCAAGCACATGAGCCAATGAGCTCCTACATATTTTAGGACACTTATCCACTTTAATACGATCTGTGGGGTCTGCAGTAAAGATGTAGGATGTGGTCACACCCATATTCTAAGAACCAATCACTAAAACTAAGTTTTTACACTTAGCTTTAAACATATTTCATTTATATTATTGCATTTTTAAAACACCTTTTTTTTTTTGACAATGCTGTCAGTCTCAGAATATAATGTGGGCCTATCTCTTAATAATAAAATCCTGAAGATGATCCTGGAGGATTTTTTCTAAGTCTATTTTCCACATCTCATTAAATCTTCACACAGATGAACAATGGGAATTTTAAAGATACATCTAAAGACATTTTATTTACTGAAGTCTTTTTATAATCATATACATGAAATCTGAGGTGTAATCTTTTCTATTCTATTATCCTCTAATAAATAATATTTTCATACTTTATTCTATTTCCTTGGTTAGTATCCCAAATAAATTAAAATCCATTTGTTGTATAAATTTTAAATTGAAGTTGTATAAAAATGTGGTAAAAACATTTCATTTCTTAAATTACTTTAGCCATCATGCAGGGATTTGACAGAGCAGAGAATTAAAAATAAATATATTTACCCCCCTAATATGCTCAAATAATAACAAATAATAAAAAATAAATATATTAAAAGAATATATCAATTGACATATACTCTGTTATAGAAGTGAAGAATCTGTAGTTCACCTCCTCATTCTAAACTCCCTGAAAATAGACTTACTCATAAAACTTTGAAGTTTACAGTTATACCTAGTATTTGATGTATTTCAATACATTGTAAAATAAATTTCCATCTGGGACCATGAATATGTTTATTTTTAAATAGAATTTAAAGATTAACCATAGCCTGTTATTAGCATATGCAGAATATATTAGGGATTTCTTAGTGTTCCCAAATGTCTATTAATCCATTCTTCCTCTCTTTGTTTCACTCTGAGTTTTAGCAGGGTACATTATCTTCAAGCTGGTGACGGTACCTTCTAGTGTCCCTTGTAGTTATCCATGGCCACATGATTAAATTCAAGTCAATAAAACTGAAAAAAAGTGAGGTGTGCAACCTCTGTATCATATCCTTAAATACAAAGTTAGCTGCGCTACTCTCTCATTCCCTTTCTTGCTTTCTGATAAAATGGGCATCACGGGAACAACTTCTTTGACTAAAGAGATAATAGAAACATATCAAAAATGATTCATGTTCTGGTGAGTTTAGAAAAGTAATAATAATAGAGAAGTGGATTACAAGAGTTTTTAAAGTTCCCTTTTTAAGCAGGAATGTGGATTCCCACATTTAATTGTAAGCATAGACCCATATACTTTTACAAAAACAAATATATAAATATATATATTTTATTTGAATGATACATAATTTTCATTTTGAAAATGAATGAATTTTAAAAAGGTTGAAAAATTAGTACTAAAAATGTGATGGGTGGGAGGGCCAGGCCTCACAGCCCTGCAGCCTCATCAGGCTCCGTCCCCTCACAATTAAAAGAAAATCAA
This sequence comes from Avahi laniger, assembly GCA_963575035.1. NCBI lineage: Eukaryota > Metazoa > Chordata > Mammalia > Primates > Indriidae > Avahi > Avahi laniger. The sequence continues at coordinate 3,773 of CAUYSK010056317.1, forward strand.
AAAGCGATTCCATGGACGTGTGAGCAATTCCAGTGGAAAAGCCAGGGCCGCTCCACTCACCCAAAAAAAAAAAAAAAAAAAATCTAAACGCTTGGGGAATGACCTAAAAACTGAAATTAGAAGTGCTACAGGAACATTGATTTAAGGGATACCTGAGTTTAGGAGTTCAGCAAATGTCCTCTCTGGGCTCCATTTTTCTAGCCTATGGAACTCAAATAAAGACTTACTGCTTCAAAAGACGCAAAGGTTCAAAAATAATTATTTAATTGGGATCATTCAACCAACCACAGGAAAGGCATTTTGCAGTGTTCTCTTGTTTCATTTGTGGGAATATCGCTTCTAAGTTTAGATAATGATGTTGTCACCTGAAGAACTTCGAATGGCATCAGTAAAAATCTTCTAACACTTATTTTTAGAAGGAAAGGGAATGATTTATAAGTTTCTTCTTATTTTTGAGTCATGTCATGAATCATTGTGTATGCCAGATCTGTTCTGTTTCACTTCATGCCTCTTTCTTCCATAATCACTCCCACAGACAGCAGCTCTAGTAGAAGATGTGAATTCATGTCTCTATTTTAAATTATAGTTATACATATTTTATAAAATTTTTCATGCCAGATTATCTCAATGGCATCACAGATTTTCTAAGGAATTATTAATACCTGGAATGATAGTTTAGATTGATTTTCAAATATACCGAAGAATCCTTGTTAAAATAAAAAAAAATATATGGAACAAAAAAGTACAACTGAGATATTGTATGAAAAAACAAGATATCCTCTGAGTAAGGACAGTGGATTTTTTACACTAAAATCATCACACCACTAAGTTCTATTTAAAAATGAAAAGGATGGAAGTGTCTATACCTTTTTTTTTAGCTGAGAACATGTGATTATGAAAAATAAATCGATTCTATGTAGTGAAATATAAATTTTATATGTGATAGTAGCAATCTTGAAGAATTATTTTTAGAATTAATAGAATTAAATTATATACAGAATTCAGCTGTGCAGGGAGTATCAAACATTTAATTCTCTGTAATTATCATATGACATTATTCAATTTGCAGAACTCTGAAAAAAAATGTACATAGTCCTCCATGTCTGGAAAATTTCTTAGTAATTTGAATAAATCATTTTCTCACTTGCATAGGGCTTATGACTAGAGGTTCTGTGAATTATAAAGATCTGTCTAAAACAGACTGAAATGGGTTCTCCATTTCACATTTAGAAGGATCGGTTACATGTTATTGGTTTACTTGTGTGCTGCTTATTCTCTTTGCACCTCCAGATCCATTGTCTACTCAGTCTCTGCCATTCTCTACTTTTCTTGGTAGCCTTGGAGCCTGATTTCTAGGAACTATAGGGTTTCCTTACCTTCTGTCTTTTGGTTGAAGTTAGCAAAAAGAGGTACCAGCAGAAGAGTAGAGGGAAGGAGGGGAGAGAAGTCAACTTCTAACCCCAGCATTCCCCATCCCAGAATGCACTCTTCGCCATATTCGGATCATCCAACGTTTAGCCAGGTCTTCTGATGGGAAATTACTGATACTTTCATGACTATAGTTCATACCAGTTGCTGCCGAAGTCACTCTTTACCTTTGCTCCTGTGGATGTAGGGATAATAATGATTTTCCTCTATTGCTACTCCCTGATGGCTTCACCGTCAATCATTGGTTCTCTTAAATTTGTTGACATGTATTTTGTAGTCTCTATATAAAATTATCTTTGACTAACACCTTTAAGTGTGTCATATGTTTCCTGTTAGGAGCCTAATTGATAGAATAATTGGTTCCAATCAATATTCTACTAGCTCAAAAGCACATAATTTCTAGTAAGTTTAGTAGATCAAGACTTCAGATAAAATTTTTTACTTAATTTTGCATATTTAATATTAACCCAGTGTCTGTAAAGCATCTATAACTCTTCCTCAAAAATACACCAAAAACCAAACCAAACCAAAACAAAACAAACCCTTATGGTAACACTAGGCAGGTCTATATGAAAGCCTCACAATCTGGAAAATAAAACAAATACATGAATTTTCCCTTTATTCTCATCAAATTCTGTTTTTTTTTTTTATTTTCATCCTTAAAAGTTTTGTCTTTTTGTTTTGTTGTAACATAAGAATTGCCAAATAACTTGATAATTTCTTCTTCTCTACAGGGTTTAGAGAATAATTATTATGAAAACTGTACTGTGTATAATTTCTTGAGGGGAGCTAGTTTAAAATGCCACTTCTGGGCCCCGCGCTGTGGCTCACGCCTGTATTCCTAGCACTCTGGGAGGCCGAGGTGGGCGAATTGTTTGAGCTCAGGAGTTCAAGACCAGCCTGAGCAAGAGCAAGACCCCATCTCTATTAAAAAAAAAAAATAGAAAGAAATTATCTGGACAATTAATAATAGAAAAAATTAGCCGGGTATGGTGGCACATGCCTGTAGTCCCAGCTACTGGGGAGGCTGAGGCAGTAGGATAGCTCCAGCCCAGGAGTTTGAGGTTGCTGTGAGCTAGGCTAACACCACAACACTCACTCTAGCCAGGGCAACAGAATGAGACTCTGTCTCAAAAAAATAAATAAAATAAAAAATAAAAATAAAATAAAATGCCACTTCCTGGGCTTTAACCCATGAAAGTCTGGAGTAGTAGATCCTGAAATGCCAAAAATTTGCTCTTAAAAACGATGTTATTTCACCCTACAAAAACATTGCTGCAGTTAGCAAATCAAACATATAAAATATAAAATAAAAAAAGTCATACAAATTCTAAGAGTAGGTAAGAAATAGTTAAACAGGAGATAAGAAGAAAAAATTAATTACAGACTTCCAGTATACGCAGATTTTAAGAGTGAGAGATTTACTCTGGGTGATGTTCTATGTATACATGCAAGCACAAGCTATTTGAATACAGCCATAACCTAGACTGCCTCCTTGGTCTCTTCGATTTACTATATGGGGAAACAAGATTGCTGGTTTTAAAAGATTTTAGTCTGAAGAAATGTTCACCAAATCTGTTCCTAAAAATATTTCTTTTTCTTTTCTGCAGGTTAGTGTCAACTTTTTGTTTTACAAAAATTTTAAGTTAGCAACTTCTATTAAATAATTGGTATAATAAATGCAATAACATTACCATTATGTTTTTACAATACACTTCCTTCAATGTTTAAAAATACTTTTATATACACTATCCCTTTAGATACTACTATATACTTGATTATTAATCACCTACCTGCAAACAATAAAATGATTATTAGAAATGTCTTATTGTTATTCCAATGGCTAAGCAACAATAAAAAATAGTAAGACCAATAAACAAATATAAAACTCTAAGGAAGGCAATAAAGATCAATATGTAATTATTTTCCTTTCCTTTTTAAGTTTGTGAAAAAGATATATACTATGTATATGTACAAGCACATTTATATAATTTAGTTTTTTCAATAGGAGTTGGAAAAAATACCGTTGCTGCCTACAGAGGAGAATTTGAAAAATAATCAATGAAATGATTCTGAAAAACACTATGTATGTCATTAAGGGTTGTTTCTTCTTCCAATATTGGTGGAAACCCTACAGTTCGTAGAGTGCTTTTATAAATTTTGTGCACTTATATGCTATCAGAAATAAAGAGAACTCAATCTCTTCAAAAAGTTTTATCAAATAATTGCTTGATTAGTGAGATAGAATATGGAAGGTAAAAGGCAGGACAGTAGTTAGGAAAAAAGTAAAGCAAAACACAAAAGTGTGATAATTCCTATCCCTGAACAAAGAGAGAGGATAGAGGAAGGAGGGAATAATTCAATGGGATCGATTAAGAAAGTAATTGTTGAAGAGTAGTTTCAAACTTAATTTAGAAATATGAGTAGAAATTAAAGAAAGGAGACTAAGGCATATCCTTCAGAATGAAGTTTATTGAACAAAATGTAACAAATTAGAAAACAAAAGAGAAATAAGGACACACTTTAAACAATGACAATATTATAAATAGTTACAAAGACAGACTATCCATTGGATTTCCTATAATGCTCTTTCTGAATATCTCAACTAAAGAGGAAATGAAGAACATTTCCTTTTTATGAATTGCAGAGAAAACACAGCGTCATTTCAAGTGAATGCTCATTATGTGTACATTTCAGATCTCCATGGCAATATTCCTTAAAACTGAAAGTCTTTAAACTTTTATTTATTATTTCTCATGAGTCTGTGTGTCAAGAATTCATTCAGGGCTCAGCTAGGTAGTTTTGCTTCACATGATTCACTCTCAAGCCGAGAAGGCATGTGCATTCAACTTGGAACTCGAGGAGAGCTGAGTGTCCAAGAAAGCCTCAAAAGCCGTCTTATATATTTTGCAAACTGTTTTCAATCAAAGACTTATTTAAAACATTACCTGATTTTCTCTTCACTACAAAATAAAATTTTTACTACTGTAGTAGTCTCGTCATCAAGGAGAATAAAAAACTATATTTTCCTTTATATACATTTTACAGCTTCTAAATTAGAATGTAACTTAATTAAAGTTTGTTCTGGAGGTTTTGAGGTTGCATAAAAATCAATTTGGAGTTTTGAACTAACATTTTTGTATAAATATTGTTTTGATAAATTCAACTACATTACTGAATTTGAATATACATAAATAATTTTATTTATTAGTTGTAAATCTTACAATTATATCTTTAGAATTTCAAGAGCGTCTATTATCAGATGTGCATTAGTTTCAAAAAGTTTTATGTATAATTATTTTTCAAAGACACACTACAGTCTTTGGTGGGAGTATTATTCAAAAAATTATTTAATTTTCTTTAAATACCATGATAACTGCTGAACACAACATTGTTCAAAGGAGCAATGGTTGTTATATCACAGATGAAAGTTTTAAAAAGAAAATTACATGTCTCTATGTAAGTGCTTAGGGTAGGAATTATAGATGAAAACCCTCTCAGAAAGAGTAATGAAATATTACAAATGAGTTGAGACAATAGAAGAAAAGAGAAGTGAGTTTTAATTCTATTCAGGAGAAAGTTATACAAAAGATCAGAGATAAGAATTAATATGGTATATTCATCAAAAAAAGAAGTTCAGAATAGGTAGGGCTTAGAATATAAAGAGAAAAATAATCAAGATATAAAAAAATAAAATGAACAGGGATCAGATATCAGAAAGCCCTCTAAAATAGATAAATGGGTTTTATTTTTGCAGCAAAGGCAATAGAACTCATTTAAATTTTTAAGCAGAAAAAATATAAATTTGCACAGCACTGAGATAACTGACTGTAGTGTTGAAGACAGTTATAGACAGAAGCAAAAATAGGGTTCAGAAAATCTAGTTCAGAGACTCGTTTTAGTGAACAGAAAACACAAGATAGTGGCAGATATAATACAGAGAGAAATAATGAATTAAATTAAAGATAAATCAAATATGAAAATGTAAACAAAGCAGATTCAATAAAATGGTTGTAGGATTTAAGGCTGGGATTTTTTATTTGAAATCTCTTCCCATATGAATACAATGGAACCACTTCTTTCATAGACGGTAATTTTGTGTCAGTTAAAAATTACAAAAGGCAAACTTACCCCTGAGCCCTATTTCCACCCTAGAAGGAAAAAACATCTCTTAAGAAAACTAATCTACTCAGTTTTCTCCAATATAGGAACAAATCAACACTTTTACCAGAAACGTTTAATCACTAAGTATTACAAAGGAAACTAAATAAGAGCTGACTTCTCAGCAGTACAAAATGCAGGTCAGAAGACAGTGGAATAATATAATCAAGGTTTTCAAAAAATGTCAAGCAAGACTACTACGTCCATTAAAGTTACCTTTCAAAAATAAAATCAAAGTAAGGACTTTCCTGGAGAAATAAAAACAGAATTTGTTGTCAGCAGGACTGCCTTACAAAAATTACTAAAGGAAGTTATTCAGGCTGAAAGCGTGTGAACCCAAATGCAAATTAAAGTCCACATTAACAAAAAATAACCCTGCTAAAGGTCACTATGTAATTATAAAACATACTAAAAATGCCGTGTATTTCTCCTTTCTTTCTAATCAACTGATTTAAAGAGCAATGTTACAGAATAACATGTATATGTATCGTTGGACCTGTAACATACAGAAATACACATGTAGTATATTTGCCAAAAAAGAACAAAGGATGTGGGCGAAAACAATCACATAATGGGCTAAAAAATGACTGAAGTTGGTAAAGTACTAATTGTAACAATGTATTGTTAGGCTTGTAACATTAATTGATTTAATATGTGTAACAAAAATAGCATAAAATGGGGAAAAGAAAATATAATCACGTAGGTGCGACACTTTCCCTGTAATTAATCTAGTATAAATCTGAAGCTGAAAAGATAAGTTAAGATGCATATGACAAACAACTAGGTTAGAAATAAGAATAAATAAAAATAATAGTGAAGAAATCATTAAAGATATTTAAAATATTATATTAGAAAATATTCACCTAAAACAAAATTGAACAACAAACGAGCAGCAGAGAAGCAAAAATGACACGGGACATACAGCAAACAAAAAATAAAACGCACCAGTCAATCCAACTATGTTAATATTAACCCTAAGTTTGAATGGATTGAAAATCCATTCAAAAGTAGAAAATGTCAGACTGAGTAAAAAATATGACCCAACTAAATGTTTTCTGTAAGCCACACCTTTGGATTCAAAGACACAACTAGAATGAAAGTAGATGGAAGAAAAATAGTATCAAGTAGGCAGCAATCATAGTAAAGCTGGAGTAGCTTTACTAATGTCACACAAAATACACTTTAAAAAATATTACTAGAGATAAAAAGGACATTTTTATAATGGTGAAGATAGATTCAATCCATCAGGAAATTACAACAACTATAAACATATACACACCAAACGAGAACACCAAAATATGTGAACCTAAAACAGAAATAAGGCGAAAACAGCAATTAAACAATGACACTGGAAGATTGACATACTTCACTTCTAAAAATGGATAGAATGCTAGTCAGAAGATGGACAAGGAATAGAAGAATTACATAAAACTGTTAACTAATAAGAACTAACAGGCACCTATAGAACATTTGACCCAAGAACAGAATATACATTCTTTCAAATGGGCACAGAACATTTTCCAGGATAGACAATATGGCAGGCTATAAAAGAGCTTCTTTAAATTTCAAGGGATATAAATAATTCAAGTATGTTTTCTGATTACAATAAAGGAAAATGGAAATCAATAGCATGAAAAAAATTGGAGTGAACTATCAAGCATTTGAAAATTATACAACACCCTCTTGAATAATCAATAGGTCAAAAAAGAAAGAAAATGAGGAATCAGACAATACTTGAGGTGAATTAATTTTAAGAAACAATATACCAAAATGATGAGATGCAATTATAGCAGAGCTTAAAGAAAAAATATATCTTTGTAAATGTCTATATTAAGAAAGAATAAATTTCAAATTAATATCCTAACCTTACACTTTAAGATATTGGAAAAAGAACAGGAAACTTTACCTAAAGCAAGGAAAATAAATTAAATAATAAAGATTTCAGCAGAAATTAATATCGGATAGAAAAAACAAAAAAGAAAATCAATAAAACAAAACTGGTTCTTTGGAAAGATTAACAAAATTGACAAGCTTCTACTTATATTGACGAGAAGAAGAGTTAAAATATTCAAATTACTAGAATCAAATAAAATAGAGACACTACTACCAACATTAGAGAAATACAAAGAAGAGTAAAGAAATATTATAAACACTTGTACACTTACAAACTGGATAACCTAGATGGAATGCAAAAATAAAACGCAAACTACCAAAAGCAGATTCAAAAAGAAATAAGCAAACTGAATAGTCCTTTAATAAGTAAAGACTCTGAGTTGGCAATCAAAAAACTATTTGCAACAAAAGGCCCAGATCCAATGGCTTCACCACTGAATTCTAACAAATATTTTTAAATAATACCAATTTTTTACAAACTCATAAAAAAAAGATGAGAATGTTTCCCAACTCATTTTTTTTTTTCGAGACAGAGTCTCACTCTGCTGCTCTGGCTAGAGGGCCGTGGCATCAGCCTAGCTCACAGCAACCTCAAACTCGGCTCAAGCGATCCTTCTGCCTCAGCCTTCCGAGTAGATGGGACTATAGGCATGTGCCACCATGTCCAGCTAATTTTTTCTATATGTGTGTATATATATATATATATATATATTTTTTTTAGTTGTCCAGATCATCTCTTTCTATTTTTTTAGTAGAGACCGGGTCTCGCTCTTGTTCAGGCTGGTCTCGAACTCCTGAGCTCAAGCAATCCTACTGTCTCAGCGTCCCAAATAGCTGGGACTACAGGCATGCGCCACCATGCCCGGCTAATTATTTTCTATATGTTATTTTTTATTTGTCCAACTAATTTCTTTCTATTTTTTTTTGTTGTTGTTGTTGTTGTTTTGTTTTTTAGTAGAGACAGGGTCTCGCTCTTGTTCAGGCTGGATTCCAACTCCTGAGCTTTAAGGATCCGCACTGCCCGCCCCCGGCCCCGCGCCCTGCCTCGGCCTCCCAGAGTGCTAGGATTACAGGCGTGAGCCACCGCACCCGGCCCCAACTCATTCCCTAATGCCAATATTACCCTGATACCAAATGAAACAAATACAGTGCAAAAAGAGGAAACTGAAGAACAATATCTTTTATCAATATGACTGCAAAAATTCTCAAAAAAACACCTAGCACACCAAATATAGAAACATACAAAAAGAATTATATAAAATAAATGTCCAAGTGGGATTTATGCCAAAGAGACATCTTTGTTTTAACATTTGAAAAATCAATTAATGTAATACAGCATATCAAAATAAAAACAAAAATTAACATGATTGTCTTTAATAAATGTACAAAAAATTTTGACAACATTCAACACTTTTTCATGATTAAAAAAAAGCACACTAGGAATATAAGAAGACTTTCTCAATCTAACAAAAGAAAAAAACATGAAAACATTTCACATACCTGAAAAATCCACATGTGATATCATACTTAATGATAAAAGACTGAATACTCTTTCCTTAATATCAGTAGCAAAACAAAAACGTCTGACCTTGCCACCTCTGTTCAACATTGAACTGATAGTTCTAATAAGAGAAACTAGGTAAGAAAAATAAATTTTAAAAATCCAGATTTGAAAGGAAGAAGTAAAAGTATCTTTATTGGTAGATGATATGACCTTGTATATAGAGAATCCTAACGAACACACTAAAAATTTCTAGAATTAATAAGTGAGTTCAGCAATATTTCAACATAAAAGATTGACACACAAAATTCAGTTATATTTTTATACTCTAGCAGTGAACAATCTGGAAGGAAAAGTAAGAGAACAATGCCTTTTAAAATAGAATAAAAAGGAGTAAAATACTTAGAAATAAGTTAAAAAAAAGAATTGAAAAACTTATACTCTGAAACTATGAAAAACTATTGAAATAAACCAAAGGGAAGCTAAATAAATGGGAAAACATCTCATGTTCATGGATCAGAGCCTTAACATTGTTAACATGGTGATACTCCCCAAGATAATCTACAGATTTAACACTACCCCTATTTGAATATAATAACTTCTTTGTAGAAATTGATGAGCTGATTCTAAAACTCAGGTTACTGTAATTGCAAGGGACACAAGTAGCCAAAACAACCCTGAAAAGAAGTAGAAGAACTCATATTTAATTGATTTCATAGCTTATTACAAAGCAATGGTGACTGATAGTATGATAATGGCACAAGTACAAACACATAGATGAATCAAATAGAATTGAGAGTCCAGAAAATCTCATACACCTGATTTGTGACACATGTGGCAAGACCATTCAGTGGTGACAGAGTAATACAATATCCTAGACAAATGGTAGTGGGACAACTAGATAGCCACTTGCAAAAGAATAAAATTGAATCCCTACCTTGCACTCTATATAAAAATGAACACAAAATGGATCTAAGACTTAAATATAAGAGCAAAAACTATAAACATTTAGAAGAAAATATAGGAGTCAAACTTTATGACAAGCAACAAAAGAAGCCTGATAAATTAAACTTTATTAAAATTAAAAGCTTTTATGCTTCAAAGAATGTCAAGAAAGTAAAAAGACAACCCAGAGAATAGGAGAAAATATTTGCAAATTACATAGGGACTTATATCCAGAATGGATAAAGAACTCTTATAATTTAATATTAGACGAATAACCAAATTAAAAGTGAGCAAATTCAGCTAAATTTGGGTTATAGTATCAAAGAGTATAAGGGAGTTTAACTAGACAGTTTTATAATTCTTTCATGTACCAGGACATTTTATTTCAGAAGTTATTTGCAACCTCCATGAGTAATGTCTGAATTTTTATAACATGTTATCTTTAATAAAAATGAAATAAGTCCAAAACAAAAAAAGTGAGCAAATGGTCTCAATAAATACTTTTCCAAGGAAGATGCACAAATAGACAATAAGCACATGAAAATATGCTTGCCATAATTAGTCTTCAGGAAAATGAAAATTAAAACCTTAGTATGTTACCACTTCTCAGCCACTAGAATGGTTAGAATCAGCAAGGTGGATAACAAGTGCTGGCAAGGATGTGCAGAAACTGGAACCTTTGTATGCTCCTGGTGGGAATGAAAAATGGTGCAGCTGTGTTGGCAAATGGTATGTCAACAGCTCAAATGAATAAACATAGAGTTACTGTCTGACTCAGTAATTTCATTCTCTAGGTATGCACCCAAGAACAATGTAAATATACGTTCACATAGAAAGTTATACATGGATGTTTACAGCAATATTATTCATACAGGTCAAATGGTAGAAATAACCCAAATGTCTAACAACAAATGAATGAATAGATTAACGAAATTGGTAGAGTCACAAAAAAATACATATTATATGGATCCATTCATATGAAATTCCAGAATAAAGAAATCTGTATAAACAGAAAGTAGATTTGTAGTTGCATAGGGCCGAATGAGAGAACAGGGATTATGAGATTGGGGCTAGGGAGTGAAAGTTGAAGTATACAGGGTTTCTCCTTGAGATGTTAAAAATGTTTTAAAATTTATTGTGATGATAGTTGCATGTTACCTATGGATAGATTAAAATACATTAAATTGTGCACTCTAAATGGGTGAATGGCATGGTATGTGAATTATGGTTGAATAAAACTGTTAACAATGCTAAGAAACAAAAAATCAATACTGTCTACATTAATAATAGAATAATGAAGAAAATCCATAGGATATCTCAATAAATAGAGAGTTAAAACAACTTTAATTCAACATCCATTTATGATAATAAGTCACAGCAAACTAAGAATAAAGAGAATTTCTTCAATCTGATAAAGAAAATCTATGAACAAATCCTTTTACTAACATGATACTTTATGGTTATATCCTAAACAGGTTCTCTTTAAGATCGAGTATAAAATAAGCATGCCTACTCTCACCACTTCTCCTCAATATTTCACTGGAGTATGCCCAAAGAATAATTTAAGAAAAACATTTAAAATATATATGCAAAGACAAAAAGCGAAGGAGTAAATCTGTCTCTATTTTCAAATGACATGATTGTTTTTATAAAAAAACAATTTAAAAAACATCATCAGATCTAAAAGGTGATTTTTAAAAAAATTGTGAGTTGCAAAATCAATATAAAATTGTAAATCACATTTTACATAGTATAAGCAAACAACTGAAATATACTTTTTCAAAAATCCATTTGTAATAGCATCAAAATATGAAATATTTAGGCTACAAATATAAAAACAATATAAAATATATCAAATTACATAAAACCTTTATTCTGAAAACTATAAAACCTTGATAATTAAGTAATAGAAAATCTTATTAATTAGGAAAAATTAACAATATTTAATTAAGATATTGCTCTTCCTATATTTATGTATAGATTCAATATAATTCCAACCATACTTTTGGTAGATTTTTAAAATAGATATTGACAAGCTGATTCCAAAATTCATAAGGAGTAGAAAAGAGCCTAGTATAGTCAAAAAGATTTTAGAAAACAATAAAGTTAGAGAATTTACACTATCTGACTTGGAAACTTATCATAAAACAACTATTTTCAAGACAGTAGAATTGGAATAAAGATTGATAAATAGACAAATAGAACTGAATAGAGAAAACAAAATTAGGAATATGTTTATACATCACTATTTAAAAAGAGTTAACTCTATAAGGAAAGGGAAGATTTTTCCACAAATAGAGCTGAAAAGAATTGGACATCATCATGGAAAAAAATTAGCCTTACCATTTTCAGAAATTGACTCAAATGGATTATGGATCTAAACATAATGGCTAAAACTATAAATTTGTCAAGGAAAAAAAGAATATCTTCATGACAAAATAGGTGTCTAAGTTCTGGCTACTATAACACATTTTTATACATTGAGTGGCTTAGGAAAAATAGAACTTGATTTTTTACAGTTCTGAGGGCAGGATGTTCTAGAAGAGAGTGTAAGCACCGCTGAGTTCTGGTGAGGGCCCTCTTTCAGGTTTCAGACTACCATCTTCTTCCTCACATGGTGGAAAGAAATAAGAGAGCTCTCTGGGAACAAGAGCATTAATCTCATTCATGAGGACTCCATTTTTATGATTTAATTACCTCCGGAGACCCTATCTCCTAATACAATCACATTGTGGGTTAAAATTTCAAAATATGCATTTTGGGGAAACACAAATAGTAGGTAAGAATTTCTTAGGCAGTACACATAAAAGCAATAATCATCTAAAAATATATAAATCGAACTTCATTGAAATTAGTGTGTTCATTGAAAGACATCATTGATAAAATGGATAAAAAAATTTGTAAAATATGTATCTGACAAAGAGCCAGTATGAAGAATATATAAAAAAATCCTACATTAACTTTTAAAAACAAAATAAATGTGCAAAAACCTTGGATACAAACTTCACAAGGATGTTACACAAAAGTCCAATAATCATCTGAAAAGTACTTCTTAACATTATTAGTCATCAAGAAAATGAAAATTTAAAATCATAATGAGATACCATTCACTACCATTAGAATGAGTAAAACTAAAATTAATCTAAATACCAAATTTCAAGGATGTAGAAGAACTGGAATTCTTAAAAATTGCTGGTTGAAAGGTTAAATCGTATAACCACTTTTGAAAATGTTTTGGCAGCTTGTTTTAAAGTTAAACAGGCACTGCAATTTGACTCCACAGTTCTACTCCTGGGTATTTATCCAAGAAAAATAAAAGCCTATATAGACAAAATGACTTGCATAAGAATGTTCATATGTCCATAACTGAAAACAACTCAAACTTTCATCTACAGGGTAATGCATAAACAAATTTTGTCTTATCCAAGCAATGGAATACTATTGAACACTTAAAAAAATACTGATACACAACCACATGAATGAATCTCACAAGCATTATGCTCAGCAATGGAAACAAGGAATGAAAGAGTATATAGTTACACTTTTATTAAAATCTAGGAAAGAGCCAGGCACAGTGGCTCACACCTGTAATACCAACACTTTGGGAGGCCATAGAGGGAGATAACTTGAGGCCAAGAGTTTGAGACCAGCCTGGACAACATAGCAAGACCTTGTCTCTACAAAAAAAAAAAAACAGGTTTGGTGGCACACACTTGTAGTCCTAAGTATTCAGGAGGCTGAGGTGGGAGGATTGCTTGAACCTGGCAATTTGAGGTTGCAGAGAGCTAAGATCATGTCACTGCATCACAGCCTGGGTGACAGAGTAACACTTTATCTCTGGAAAAAAATCTAAAAACGAAAAAAAACATTAGTCTATGCTAAATAATTATAAATAAATAAAAAATCAGAGAGGTGATTTCTTCTGGTAGAGTAATTTAATGGAAATAATCTTAAGGTAAATAGATAAATTTCTGGGAGTGAGAAAAGAAAAGTGTCTGTACACATGTAGATATGTATATATTCTGCAAAGATTATTGATTCCACTTGTCTTAATTCATTAAATTGTACACTTACTACTTGCTTTTTAATATATACACATTTATTACAAAATTAAAATTAAAATAACCAAAATAACTATAACTATAACAATTTTGGGATTGTTATGACAATCAAATAATTTTTGCATATAAAACTTTGGGGAGAATAAGTAAAACCTAGTAAATATGACAAATATTAAGTGAAGAGGAAGGATTAGTTTTAGGTATCATTTCAAACTTTTAAACTTAGAATTCAGTGAAAAAAAAACTATTTTCCCTGAAGGACAAACAAATCAGCAAAATACTACAAAAAAGTAAAAACACCTAAAAATACAAATCAAATATATAGACAGCATAATTCTCTGAGGCTATTTCTATTCCCTATTCCTCTTTGTAGTCCATTCCCTAGCCAAAGCTAGTTATTTTAGAAATGCTAAATGAATTATTAATGCTTCATTATCCCAAAATAGCAGGCTTTATTTGTTTTATAATAAAGTAATCATATAAGTTCCAATTTTAAGCTTTCTTAAACAAATCCAAATACTGTAAACACTGTTTACTTCTAAAAGTGATCTTTTTATACAATTAATGCCATCAATGCTGTTTTTAAAAACAAACTAAATTTTCATATATAGATATCAAAATGCATGTCTGTTAAAACCAGTTAAAAGTCTAAATTTTTCAATAATACTGTATATAGATGTGCATATGCCCTATAACAAGAACATATATTAGAGAGATTATATTATGTTACTATTCTTGATATTTATATTAAATTTTATGGACACTACACTATGGGAAGAAAAATAGCTGCAAATTTTAAAGGCGTAACAAATATCTTAAATGTTTTGGAACCAAAAAATATGAACATGATAAAATTACTTTGTGTGGATGTACAATAAATATGTTTAACCCTATACTACAACTTAATAAACAGAAAACTTAGTAACTTGAGGGTAAATTTTATTTTAAACTTTACAAATTGCCATATATCTATATTATAGAAAAAAATATCCTTTTATTGTTTTGTGATATCATGCTTTATGTACAAACTGAGGTGGCTATTAGAAAGTGAATATGCCTATTGAAAACCTTCATAAAATACTCCTAGGCACTTGCATTATTAGAGAAATCAGAATTTAAACTCTTACATGAAATGACATACTTTATTATTACTTCTAATGAAAATAATGAATGGGAAAAAAGGCTTAAAGAAATATGATTTGCATAAAACTATAGGGCACACAAAACAACAATATTCTCTAGATTTGACACTGTGTTTTGAACTTCATTAGTACAATTTAAACAAATTTAACATCTAGAAAATTCTAAATCAGAAAAAGAAATACTGTATCAGTTATAATTAGACATTTACAGTCTCTCCAAAACAGAGTTTCATGACAAGTGAAAAATTATCAATGAATTTTCAGCGGATTGTAATCATCTACTCAATAGCAAAGCTTTTAAAATTAACTAAAGAAATGAAAAATATTTCTAAGGTCTCAGATAAAAATGATTTTGCAAAGATTCTTCTATTTCTTTAACAAAACCTAAAAAAAAAATCCTTGTTAAGTTTTAAGAGTTATCAAGACAAATAGTAAATAATTGAGACAAATTATCTACATAAGATTACCAAATCACAACTAATTATACAGTTGCCAAAGTTATTCTCCCTTTAAATGAAGTGAGAAATGGATTACAGAAATTACTTAAATAGCTTGTGAGAGGCAAGTTTGAGAAATCAAAACATTAATCCTCACAAATTAGCAATGTTTTTTCAACTGACACCTCAGACTTAGTGTCTGTTTTACTTCTGTTGCTGCATTATTCATTCTCTATAGCTCACTCTTTTAAGAGGAGGATTGGATGGTCTACAGGAGACTAATCTCTTCAAATAATCCTTTGCAGGTAACAGCTGCTCTGGCAATCCAAACAGCTGTGGAAAGCATGAACAATTGTCATCAAGCTGGGGTAATGAGAGTTTATAGCAATGTTCTGGAGAGCTACCAGCTGCAGCTTTGGGTGTCACAAGCTTCTCAAGTTTTCTAAGATCTCTTCATCACCAACCATTTGCTTATCATTTGATCTCATTTATAACACACTCTTATGAATTCCTCTGTATTATAACCATTTTAAAAATTGTGTCATTGAGAATTATAAAAAGATATAATATTCTTTATTTTTCTAGTATTCTTCCCTTCTCCAAGATAAGATATCCAAATATTATAATCAACAAGATGCTAGTTTTCAAATAGAAAATGCTGAAGTGTGTCTCATGACATCATGACATAAACATACACACACACACACACACACACACAAACTTTTTTATCCAGTATATATTTCATAGAATAGCTCAGATATTCAAAAGACATCATTAGACTGTGGTGGTTTCTTGCACATCATTCAACTCCACATTTCCTTTTTCCTTAATTTAGATATTGGAAGCTTTATGATCTCTTATGCACAAATTTGTGTGTCTATTTTTTTTCCCACTTACATTGCACTTTCAATAATTTTGACTAAATTTAGCTGTTTCCTTAAATCTAATATTTCTGTTTTCTGATTTCTATTCAAAGCCAATAGAAACATAATACTTTTATAATAGTTAGACTGCATTCATTTATTGTTGACTGAGTCACAATACTAGGTCCTGTATCAGTCATGCATTTAGGTTGTGTGTGTCTTGCGTTGTATTAGTAGTCAACATAAATGACAATCATACGGCATGACTTCCCAAAGTGAAAGGAATAAGCAGAGAGTCACATTGCAGATCAATTACAGTCTCTCTGGGGTCCTTTGCCGTTGTCGCAGGTAAAGTACTTTATAGTAATAAAACTTAATGTCAAATGGTACACATAAATTTTCAGTATGAAAGGACACTCCGTTCTCCGCAGCAGAAGAACTAAAGCAGCATTTTGGGTACCCAATGATATAGGGGACCCAGTAGCTATTCATAGGTCTCATTTTGATATTCCTGAAAAACTCACCTTTGATATTGAACATCATATTCAGTCAAGTTCTAGACTATCGGTGCAGGATAAAAGATTAAAAATCTGTGAACAGTGAAATGAGGAATGTGGGAAGGTACGAGAAGAATTGATGAGCAGTGTAGCAAGAGAACTGCAATAAAATTTTCTATGGAAAAACTATTTAACTATGGAAAAGTAAAGAGCTTTATAAAGGTAAAAGGAAGCAAAGGAATATTGCTTCTTACACATGAACCTCCTCTTCGAAACTTTATCCCCATTGGCCTAAAAAATGGTTATTTTGTGATTTTGTAAAACATTAATAAATATTAATTGAATGCTTCTTTTGTAATGATAAAATATCCAGTATTTAGTCTTAACGAATTTACAATCCATCTCTCAGTAACTGAGCTTCTATGTACACCAGGAAGAGCACAGAACATATATTAGGTAAGAAACAAAAAGAAATACAGTTTGCTGTCATAGAACGAGTTCATCAAACAGATAGGATACCTAAGTTCACAACAAAAAATAGTGTTTGTCTAGAATCGGAATTGTCAATTTAGCAAAAAGGATTATATATCTGTAGGGTATAGATGTGTGTGTATATATATGACATATATGTGTTATATATGTATAAAATAAAGTTTTAAAAATTTTAAATTGAAATGAATTTGGGATATGTCCTAGTTAGTGATTTAAGGCACAAATCATTTATCTTTATAATTGAAGCCTATTTTTAGATGCATTGATATAACTGCAATATCAATTCAGCTTTAGTACAAAAATAGTTAAATTAATGAGTTATTTGCATTATTGAATACTATCATAAAAAGGTATCTTTGCCTTTTCATCAGAAATATCATTATTTCCAGAGTACAGATGGGGCTAATGACTTTATTAGCTAGTGATGACAGAAAAAAAAAAATTCAGAAACTTCTGCTTTTAAGTCCCTTTGCATTTTAAAAAGGAAGAATAACTAATTCAAACAAGGATAGGTTCTATCCTAGTCATCTGTCATTACATCTTTCTAGTTATTATATCATTATCCTGCATCATTCACCAGAGAACATTATTCTACATCTTGAGTTGAGAGATGCATTAAAATGACAAAGTTTCAATCTCCTCTAAAATTTTAAGACATACAACTGTATTTGGCTAGGGAAGCTGTCACTGATTCCCTTATAGATTTTTTTTCCCCAGCTGCAGTTAAGTTGTAGCCTTTTCTTCAAGCCTGTCATACATTAAAAAGAACAGTTTTTCAATTAATTCAATTTACAGAAGAAGGAGAAGGAAATAAAATTACTTGAACAGGATGTTGTTTAGTCAGTTAAGGGAAAAATGATCTTTTAAAATTCAAAAATAAAATATCCTTTCTATTTAAGATAATACTAATCTAATCATGCCATGTGTAGTGAAATGTTATATTCATTTAGAAGCCAAACTACTAAATGTCATAAGCATAGGAATTACAATATGCTAGTCCCAGTAGCAATGGTGTATTCAGAATTAGACAGAATGTAAGCCATGCCTATGTTCACAATTGATAAAGAAAAGGGAATGTAGTTCTATATTCCTCTACAGTTTTAATACCACATCCATTCACTCCACAGGTATTTACTGAACCCCATAATGTGGCTAGTCTAGTCTTTTCTAAACACTGAAGACACTTCATCTTCTAAATTAGATGCAGGGCTTGCTTTCTATGTGTTCGAAACCAATTCAGAGGGATATATCCATTATTTTATGTAGGTATGTTGTAACTCAAGGAGTGCAAAAGCTCAGGGAATAAGAGACTAACCTCAGCCAGAGGAGTCTGGAAAAAAAAATCAGTAGACGAAAGCCTTTTACAAAAAGTTGATGGTTAAGAATATAAATTGATACAAAG
Organism: Avahi laniger; assembly: GCA_963575035.1. Taxonomy (NCBI): domain Eukaryota; kingdom Metazoa; phylum Chordata; class Mammalia; order Primates; family Indriidae; genus Avahi; species Avahi laniger. Next base: position 22,595 of record CAUYSK010056317.1, read on the forward strand.
AGTAAAAAGATTTAAAAAATGAGGGTAAGAAATAGCAGAAAAAAATTATTTTGCATTAAGAATGAGCATGACATATTAAACAAAAAGAGAACTACTGTCTTTCTGAAATAAAGAATACGTCCTAAAGAACAGTGGGGAACGGGGTGGGAGAATCAGGCCTTTGAACATGAGTAAGATAGATGCAGTAAATATTGCCTAAGGGATGATTAAATATATTGCAAGACAGCATATACATTTTATTGGTTAAACATTACAAAAATGTTTTCAATGCTCAATTTGATCAGATACAAAATAGTACAATGATGTGCCAGAGCTTTAGTTGATAAAGCTCTGGAATATCTGTTAGAACCTTAATTTCTGTAGTAATTTCTTTTATTGCCAACTACGAGGAGAACTTGCTATGCCTGTAACTAAGATGCTATGAGAGACAAAAAAAAAAAAAAAAGTTGTATTTTTCTTTCAACTAATGCTTCAAATGTGATTACTTCCAATAGAAGGGAAAAAATGTGCTATAGAAAATTTAACAGTATGATGACACTTAGGCATGGGCACTGTTACAAGCAGAGACCTATTTCTAGAAAGAATATATTCTACTATCACAGTCTGAGCAGGAGAAAAAAAATCTCACGATGAAAAAGACTTCATGATTTTTCTCTCCTTTTTCCTTACTTTATAAGTGTTTCTCATTTGTTGTATTTCAAATCCATTTCTACATACAAATGGATTTGAAAATAATCAATATAGAATTGTTGTATATATAAAATATTTAAATTTTAAAAAGTTGTGATGAGGAGCAAGGTGGCAGAATAAGAGCTTTATAGCATCACCCCCACCCCCACCTCACAGAAGCATTTTGACAATTATCCACAGGCAAGAGTACCTGTGGAAGTCCAGCAGTCCAGTGGAGAGTTCAAACACACCACTGGAGCAAAAAAAATATGAAAATAGAAGTATTGAAGAGGGCAAAAAGAATAGTTTCATTTTACCCACCTCACATTCCCTCCCGAGTAGCACAGCTCAGTACCAGGAAAAACCCCCTTGATCCACAATTTCACCCATAGGATAAAGTGAGAGCATAGTGCTGGAACATCTGGCTCTACAGATGGATTACTAAAGTGATCAACACAGCTGAATGACTGGGAGAGACAAGCATGAACCCTGCTAATTGCTCTGGGAACACCATCGGGAAGCCCACCCATGGGCTGCTTGGGGTGCCTCAGCTGCAGACCCCCCAAGAGGCCTCTTGGCATCCCAAACGCTCCATGTGTCTTACCACTCACTCCCCCTTGTTGGCTCCTCAAGTGCTCCCCTCTGGAAGGTGAGTGCAAGTGGCTGTCATGGATAGCCACTTTGACTCTGTGAACTGTGAAAAGGCACCCAAACTTAAGTTTTTCAGGGGAGCACACTAAGAAAACAAATGGCAGGCTCTCAGCACCTGGCCTGGCTTTGTGAGCTCAAGTTTGATTATATTTGACCTACTACAATATTTGATTATATCTGAGTTAACAGAATACAATAGAATTTAACTAGAATAGCCTCTCTTACACAGCAAAACCTTTTTAGATATACCTAGAACTATAATTATCAAATTTCATCTGTGGTTAGCAATTTATTCTAGGTGGGAAATAAATATTGTAAAATCAATTTTAATATTATACTTTTAAAAAATATAATATATTTTTAAATGCTATTTTATCAAAATTAAAATCCAGATATAAAGTTATCTTACATTACAAAGTAAAAATGAAACAAAACAAAAAAGACTTAAATATGTATTTTTTATGTTTCAGTTATTTTTTCAACCTGCTTCCCCAGACCGCAGATGAATGGATAAAGAAAATATGGTATATATACACAATGGAATAGAATTCAGCCCATTAAAAATAATGAAATCCTGTAACTTAGCAATATGGATGGAACTAGAGGATATTATGTGAAGTGAAATAAGCCAGGAACAGAAAGTTAAACAACACATGTTCTTACTCATTTGTGGAAGCTAAAAAAGTTGATCTCATAGAATTAAAAAGTACAACAGAAGATACTAGAAACTGGGAAGGATATGAGGAATGGAGGGATAGGGAAAGATTTTTAAAGGATGCAAAATTATACCTAGATAGGAGGAATAAGTTCTAGTGTTAGCTCTATAGGATTACTGTAGTTAATGATAATATATTAAATAATTTCAAAGAGCTAGTAGAAGGATATTGAACATATCCAATACAACAAAATGATAAATGTTTGAGATGATAAAGTAATTATCCTGATCTGATCACTGTACATTCTATGTGTCAAAATATTACTATGTATATCCATGTATATGTACAATTAAAATGTGATATATGTATACCATGGAGTACTATTCAGTTACAAGAAACAATGGTGATATAGTACCTCTTGTATTATCCTGGATAGAGCTGGAGCTAATAAGTAAGTTAAGCTTAAGTGAAGTATCCCAAGAATGAAAAAATAAGCACCATGTGTACTCACCATCAAATTGGTTTTAACTAATCAACACCTAAATGCACATATAGGAATAACATTTATCAGGAGTTGGACAGATGGGAGGGAGGAGGATGGGATGGGTATATACAAACATAATGAGTGCAATGAGCACAGTCTGGGGGATGGACACACTTGAAGTTGGTACCTTGGGTGAGGAGGGAGGGGCAAAATACGCAATCTAAACATTTTTACCTCCATAATAGACTGAAATAAAAAAAATTTAAAAAATAAAAGAGTCAGAAAGTAAACAACCCAACAGCCTCTAAGAAAATGCAAATCTTTTTTTTCTTCCCCCCATTTTAAAAAAACCAAATTACTACACAAGCACATGCATATTCATGAATAAAAACACATACAAACACAAGTGTCTGATGATTAATTTTTGGTGGAATAAGGATCACTTTTGCCGTATTTTATCCAACATAATCTCTTTTCACAGGTAAGCTGCAGTGTGCATAATAGTTAATTTAATGAAGTCTTATGTGTATTATTTCTTTTCAGGCTTGAACTTCTAAAGAGAAGGGAAAAAATGTTATTTTAGGTCCAATTTGTATTGTTATTTTAGGTCAAATTTATATTTTAGGTCAAATTTGTATTTTTATTAATGCCAATCTAAATGATACATAACACATTTTAGTGTCTTACAAGTATTCTTAAGAAAGAAAGACGTTCTTAATAAAAGACCACATTTGTGTACTAGAAAAGGACAGCAATTATTACTAAATTGCCTTAAACAATCCTGTAGGTAGTTTCTGAAAGAAGGGAATTTGTCACAAAAGATCACATTTATATACTTAGAAAAGACAGAATTTCTTGTTAAATTGGCTTTAAAAGTGGATTTTCCTTAAACGTTTCTACAGTCATTCCAAAAATAGTTCCCTATCTCCCTATAGAAGTTGTTAATTGAGTAATTTGATTAGTAAATTGGTTAGAAATAAAAATCCTATTATATGTTCGTGGCATAATGATTGACTAATTTCTTCAATGACTATTGTTTATTTCTTGCTTTACTGCACATCAATGATGTCTTTTTTTAGAGGCCTTACAGAGAATTTCTAGTTTTTTCTTTTTTCCTGCAAGGACAGTCTAGAATGAATTTATTTTGTAGATTTTGATTCCAGAAGGAGGCTCTCTTTATGCACAAATTATGGAACTGAAAAAATACACTATTTTGGTATACTACAAACAAACAATAAGATTGATACATGGAAATTAGAATTAACATAATTGATATCTGAAATTGATTCAAACCTTGGAAATCTATACACTCTGATTTACCTGAAAATGAGGAAAAGCAAGGTGATGTTAACTGTGATACTTATATTATATTAGTATCACTACCATATCCAATACTAAGAGTCTTACAAGTGCTTTTGGCTAAGTTGATCCGTGGTCTTCCATTTTGCTTTCCTCATGAAGAGGCCTTCAACTGCCAATGGAGTCAGTGTCATATATGAAAATACCATGTGTGAACCCACAACAGCCTGGGCACAATTATTCTCTGCTTTATTGGAACTGGAGGAATGTAGGGAGGTCTAATGACAGGCCTCAACTCCTGTATGGCAGTAGTCACCTGGACCCTGGAGGAACACAGAAAGTCTTACAAATACTGCTTCCTCCAACTGCTGGCTTTAATCTATATCTGCAAGAAGAATAAAAACAATCATTTTGACCAGGTAGAAGAGAAGATGCACAATTATCTCCAATGCCCTTGCCCCTTCTACTTTTTTACTTGCAATCCTACATTTCTTTTTATTCTTCAGAGCACACTTTGATTACGATCAGGTTAGCATTTGCACAAAAATGCTGAAAGAGGCCACTTCTTCAAACAACTCAGCTCAGATTTCCACTTTCAACTTTTCTAAAACAATAAGCTAGAAAGATAAATATGTCAAGGATCCCAAATTCAGTTTAAACTAAATTTCTTTTGGATTCTGTCATGAATGAACATGTCAATACTTCTGAAGACCCTCGTATTTTCACATATGAACCTTGCCTATGTCTAATTAGAGAAGAAGAAATGAAAAAAAAAGAATGCTTTTTTCTTAAAGTTCCATTGGATATTAATAAGAATAATCAACATTGATAGCTGTAGCAGCGTGGAGCTGAACACTCTACCAGAGATGTGAAGTCACTTAACAATGATTTATTTCATCACTGAAGAGACGTTGCTTGGTTTGATTCAGATATTAACTAAGGAACCTGAAAATGTGTGTATGTATGTCACATTGTAGCCTAAAGAAATATTCTAGAGTAAACATTAGAATACTCTCTAAATTCTCTCAGGAGGAGAAGGTTGGTGAAATATTGGTAAAGTAGTAGAAAAATGTTTTGAAGTCTTGTAAATATCTGTGAATTGAATTAAAGAGATCCCAATGGCTTTTCTGTATAATTATATTCTTACCCCTATGGCAAAACAGCAAAGTTAGAAAAAGACACCAAAGGAGCAAAAAATAAATTTCATAAGACGAAGTATTTTCTCATTTATTTTGAAATGCTTCAGTTAAGGCAAATATAAATGGATGTTTGTTTTAATCTATACCTTAGGCAGGTTGTTGCCCTAATGAGGAATCCAACTCCACGGGGTTCAATGACCGTGAATCAGAGGCAGCAAATACTCTTCAGCTATCTGTTTCATGAGCACAATGGAAGTCAAAGTCAGACTATTACTGGTGAAATTTATGCTTTTGGCTAGAAGTATTTTACAGTTATTCCCATGAGGATTTAGAAATCTCTTTCATCTTTCCTATCCAAAATGATAATTGTAGTGCCACAGTTATATACCACTAATGTATCAGTCCCAAATCTGAAATATTAGAGGTCGGACTCTGCAAACAATGTTTCCCAAACTACTCTGTTGGGTTTTGCCAGAAAGAAATATACTACATTTGGAAGATGGCATTGTCAAATGATGGGCAGATGGAAAGTATTCTTTATCTCTCTTTTACTTTGCTTCTTGGCAGTATTTCTGAAAGTAGCTGTGTCCTTACATTGCTCCTGACATTGGCTTCAAGGCCCTCCTCTGCAGATCCAGCACCATCCAAAGAAAAACTCTCAGTGGCTCAGTAGCAAATCCACTCCAGGTCTCTTATAAAACCTCCTCCATTTTGTTTTACTGCAGTCCTAGTGATGATAGCTACCAGTATGTGCTTTTTGTAATCACTTATCTTTGTGTATAATTTCTTTTTTTTTTCATTTACAGTCTTATTCAATGTTACTTTTACATTTGTAATATATGTATAACCAATTACTTACATTAAATTCCCTCTGTTTAAAATAGAATCATGTTTATGGTTTTATAAACTATACCCTGGTGGATAGAACAGGCTTATATCTTTGATGGGCCTATCTGGCCTCCGAGTCCAGAGGATACTTGATCACTTGACTCCAATCAAATAGTTAGCCAAGAGGAAAAAAACGAAAAGATATTTAGCTAAATCTTGGCACTAGTAATCGTTTGCAGGTGCCTCAAGTGAACCTTTTTGGAAGATGATGTTAGCACCTGCGGTAGTTAACTTTATGTGTTCATTGGCTAGGCTACGGTGCCCAGTTGTTTGGTCGAATACTAGTCTGAATGGTGCTATGAGGATATTTTGTAGATGTGATTAACATTTAAAATCAATTGACTTTAAGTAAAGATTACCTTCAATAATGTAGATAGGCCTCACAAAATTGGTTGAAGGCCTTAAGAGTAAAAATTGAGGTTTCCTAGATAAAAAAAAAAAAAAATTCTGTCTTAAGAAGACAGTAACAGAAAAATACAACCTGAGTTTCCAATTGTTTTCAGACTTGCCAGCCCCCACAACGCATAAGCCAAGTCTTCTGTGTATATCTTACGCATTTCATGTATGCATGTGTATGTAGAAAGAGAGAAACGGAGGGGGATAGAGAGAGAGAGAGAGAGGAAATGAGTTTATTTCTATTTCTGTGTAGGAATCCTGACTGACATAGAATCTATGATGTCATCAAGCTAAAAAAAAATAAATTTTATTCATATCTTCCAATAACAAAGTCTGCTCTTGTGACAGTTTGTACTACAATCTGCTTTCATTGTTATCTGTTTGTAATGGTATAGATAGGAAATCTATTGTCCCCATTAACTCTAACTACTGGAAGATACTGAAATTCATTAAAGCATACAAAATACTTAACATTAGTGGATATCCACACTGGCTTATATCCATTCAAAACATATAATTTTGCATAAAATCTCTTGAAATATTAGAACTGGGGATGAACAAAAATATCTACAGGTTTCTACTCACAATGTTGTTAAATTTGTTAAATTTCATATTAGAAATAGAAATTAAATAAACACTAATGATGCAAAATAAAATTAGAAATAATCTTTGCTAAATTGGCTATAAGTGTTTAAAATATCCAAAAGTAGGCTAAAAGGAAAATGAAGTATCATATTGTTGCCAAAAGTGTAAAAGTAATTGATAGAAATATGCCAAAAGACATATGTTGTGATACATGGTCCTTTCATACAGGTAAATATTTCAGTTTACTACCCGTTGAAAACCACACTGAGCAGGAAGCAAAAAAAACACTCTCCTTGGAGATTCAATGCCATAATGGCAGAGGCTTTGTTAACTTCACTCAACAAAGTATCCCCAGTATCTAGTCCTGGCAAAGAACTGGTTCAACAAGAACTTGGTAAGTTAATAAGTGAATGAATGAATGAATGAATGAAGTAGTTAACCACGTAAAGGATGGTAAGGTGGAAAAGAGCATTCCAAGCAGAGAGGACAGAAAAGAGTATGATGTCTTTGATGATGCAAAGGAGGCTAGTGCGTGTGAAAGTCATGACTGAGGGTGCAAATAGTATCAGAGGAGGCTGAAGAGTATGGCAAGAACCATGTATAGCAGGGTTCTGAAGATAAGATTAACAATTTTAGATTTTATTTTAAGCAAAGTAGAAAACGGTGGGTTTAGAGCCTAGGAATGCTAAGATCTAATTCATATTTAAGATATTTCTTCCAACTGCTTGGTGGGAAAAAGTTGGGATAGAGAGATGCTACAGAATGAAAAAAGATATTGACTTATATTAGAGTTGATTATTTTTTTTTTTTTTTAAACAGAGTCTCACTCTGTCACTCAGGCTGGAGTGCAGTGGCACAATAATAGCTTATTGTAACTTTGAACTCCTGGGCTCAAGTGATCCTTCTCCCTCAGCCTCCAGAGTAGCATAGCTAAAACTATAGGCATGTGCCCCGACTCTGGCTTCTTTTTTTTTTTTTTCTTTTTAATTTTTTGTAGAGTGAGGATCTTGCTATCTTTCCCAGGTGGTTCTGGAACTCCTGGGCTCAAGCGATGCTCCTACCTCAGCCTCCCAGAGTGCTTGCATTACAGATGTGAGCCACCACACTGGCCAATTTGATTAATTTCTGAAAACACATTTATAAATATGATACACACATACACACACAAAAACTTGGAGATTTTTGCATGCACACATACACATACACACACACACAAGCTTGAAGATTTTAAGGATAAAAATGAACACAAAAGAACCCGTTGTGGAAATCATAAGACTTGAATTCTGGTTTTTACTTTGCATTTTTTAACCACATAACCTTGCAAAAGTTAACTAACCCCATCTATGAAAGGGAAAACAAGAATTAGATGCAATTTAAGATCTCTTCTAGTTTTACTACTAAAGACAATTTAATTTTTGAAGGAAGTATTATTGAGCTTGAAATTTTAAAAGTTCAATCAACCAAAGTTATCCAGTGTTATCTGCCATTAATACAAAAATTGTCATGGTAATGAAGAATGCAAGTCTGTTTTCAGAATATTTTAAGGAATACTGAGTTTTAAAACATGTAGTGGTGTGCTAATTTACAGGTCATAGAAAAGAAATTTAAAAACATAAAAGTTTAAACACAAAAAAAATCTATATACTTGGAATTTTTTATAAAAGCTTTCATTAGTAAATTTTAAATTAAATAATTACATTTATTTTCAAAGAATAAGAACATACATTTCACATAAAAATACGAGGTGCTCCCAAAACATAATGACCTAAGACAAAGTCAAGATAGAGATATACTTTATAATATTTTTTAAATGCAGAATTGCATTATATTGCTCTATCTGTTGCTCTCCATGCATATTAATTCCATTAGAAAGAAACAGAATGTATGTGCCTTAATGATGAGCTACCTATAGAATTTTTTAGAATTTATCACTGATTGGCATGTCTTTTAATCCATTTGCTGCCAAACAACTTTAATTAAAGCAGGCTCCCATCTGTAGTTGTTATAAATAAAATATCATTCTGTTTGTTTTCCATGACCTGTCAAATGATATTGCACCCCTATTGCAATCTAGTACATCATTGACAATCTTCTTTTATAATTTCATCTACAATATTATTATTATAAAGCTGAGAAGATACTTCAAACAAGTGAATGGCAGTTGAGTGAACAATTATTAATTTTAAATTTTACTACATGAAAAAGAGAAAAGCAACATCTGACTTCTGGGGACTAGCCTGGAAATTACAGATAATTCATGCATTCTTCTGTTCAACATAAAAAAATAATCACAAAACTCTAGAACACTAATGTCAGAGAAGCAATGTGACTATGATGGAACAAGACTACCACAAGAGAAACACAGGAACCTTGTCCAAACAACAAAAATCACCAAGCTGGCAAACATAAATGGCTCCAGACTCTTTATTACAATGATTTTACATCTTCTTCTGACTTTGTGATTCCAATTTGGAATTCTCTTTGTTTTTTATTCGATAGCATCCAATAGCTAGTAAACATCCTTTTCTGCAAATGTTTATGCAAATTATCTGACACAAACACACGATACATTGTAAATCCTCTTACTGAGAAACACTATGATTCCTTATGATGTATAGTCTCCCCCATTCCAACGATAAAATAAACTCAATTTTATCTGATTAAGGTATGTAACTGGTGGTTTTTGAGGGATGCAGATGTTCTACCCAGAGTCTGGTGAAGGCCTCATTGCCACAGATCAAAACCAAAAACAGTGTGCACATTTATAATCCACGTGTCTCTTTCCAGATAAGGCCACCATTCTTATAGTTGGATGGCAAACTTATCCTGAATTGAACATCAATATTTTGGATTTATTTTGTTTATCAAGAAATAAAGCCCTCTGGAATTTTTTGGTTATCTGATCAGATCACTACTGCTTATTCATGATGTTTTTTTTAATTTTTGAATATGTGTTCCTATGGTTTGTTTACTTGTCTTTTGTCTTGAGTGTTCTCATTTTTCTTTTTCTTTTTTTGTTTTTCTTTTTAATCTATAAAGGGAAAAGGTGATAGAACAAGTATAGATTTGATCAACTTCCTTGAGGCAGCCTTGGGATTGAGGAGTTCATAGATTCTCCTCAGAGCAGAGATTTTGGAAACTTCCATTCACCATTTGAAACCTTACAAAGGACTTCTTTCTCAATTTTGTCCTTTAAGTCTCTGAACATTTTGTTTAGTTTTTTCTGTTCAGAATGAGGAGGTTTGTTGATTGATCTTTGGTCAAGTTGCAGAAACATAAGTTTGCACAAGCATCATCCTTACCGATCATTGTAGTTCTTATGTTGCCTTTATAATAAAAAAAATTGATCTCTTCTAGACAAATCACCTTCTTTCTTCATGTATTTTTACTATATTGTTAAATTATATCTTTATTTTTCAAACTAGCACAATTTCACCGGGATAATTTGAAATTGCAGTAGCCACTTGATGGAATTTTGAGGTGAACAAAATTGTTCTACTGACAGGCACTTAGAATAAGTAGGAGAGAATTCCTCTAAAGGAGGAAAACCCTTTTTGTTTAGCATAGTAGATGCTCCACTCTTGTTTCTACTATGGGAATTAACCAGTATTGATTTATTAATCACATAGCTTATTGTATATTTCAAGGACTCAAAGTATTTTAAGCACATATCCTCTCTTTGTTATATATACTTGCCAAAATGCCTTTTACTATATTTAAACTTTTTGTCTTCTCCTGGCAGAAAGAAAGAACATTAGCTTTTTCTAGTGATAATTTCATATCTATCTAGCTTCATCTCACTTTATTTTCTTTGTTTCACTTCTTCTTGCCTTATTTTAACTAACTATTAAAATTTTAAAGTATTGATGAGAAACAATAATTGTATTATTATGTGCATACTCTAGGGATATCTAATACAGAAAGACAATCAAAGATGTCTAAGAGAAAGAATAGATACTACGCTACTAGTTTCTTTTGGTGATTTTGAAAAGCATACTTGCATAGTAGTCTTCATTTGTACCTATAGTAATTGATACAAAGAAAAGATTTCAATATAGAAGAAGAGCTTTTGAGATGATATAAGTATCTCTAAAATTTAGTTTACCATTTAAAAATGTCAACACATTTGGTTTGTACAAGATTAGGATTAAATATCTCATGATTTATGATTAAACTTCCTACATTTCCAGCTTTGATTTCTGGGTTAAGAAATTATCAGGTGTCTATAACCTGTTAAAAATTATCTAAACTAAATGGAATGGAAATGCCTGATGTATTTTTACAGTTTATTTCATACTATCCTTAGCCACATGATTATGTTAACTACTGTATAATCTTTAGATGATAAAACAATTTCTAAGTGGAAATAAGTGCAAAAAACTGGAAACCAGACTTAACTGTAATTCATCTTATTTATTTAAGTGGTTAAAATTAAGAAAACATGCAAATGCCTTTGGTGATATTAGACATACACTTTTATCACATCAAAATTGCTAAAGTAATATTAAATAAATTCTCATGTAGAAAAAAACAGCTAAACAATTTTTGCTGTTTATTGTTTTTATTTTAGAAGGTTTTATTGGTATTTTGTCCTCATGTCCAAAAAAATTAATTAATTAATTAGAATAATCCCCCTTATTCATGGGAGATATGTTTCAAGACCCCCAGTGCATGCCTGAAACCACAGATAATGTTGAACCCTATATACATTTTTTTCTATAAAACATACTTATGATAAAGTTTAATTTATAAATTAGGCACAGTAAGTGATTAAAAACAATGACTAGTAATAAAATAGAACAATTATAACTATATACTATAATAAAAGTTATGGGGAATGGGATCTTTCTCTCTCCCTTTCTCTCTCTCTCTGTCTCTCTCTCTTAAAATATCATATTTTCAGATTGTGGTTGAACATAGATAACTGAAACAGCAAAAACTAAGGCCATGGATAAGGGAGACTATCATATTTAATAAAATTAATGTATTAAACATTATTGGCCAATCATTGTTTTAAATTAATAATTAATATAAATATAATCAGATGAGGTACAATTACAGAGAAGTATGAATATGTGTAAAAATAATGAATTGATTTTCTTCTTGTTTATTAAGAAAATTCTTACAGTTTGTCAAGATAATTTAATGATATGCATATGGTTTTACTTAATATACTGGTAGTTGATTACATTTTAATGCTTTTGTTAAAAGCTTTAAATTTATTGCCCATTTGTATGCTTTTATATCTGTGTAGCCTAGACACAGACATATAAATGTATATTAACAATTAATATATAATGTTTCATGAATAATACATAATGTAAGTTGGAATTGTGACACTTTTTTATTGTAAAATGGATGTTATTTTCTGCCCAGATTACTAAAGCTTCCATTTTGCCACAAAAATATTGTCAATTTCTTCTTTCAAAATATTCTTAGATAACTTTTTGAAATATTTCTTACTTTTTAAAAATGTTAAATTTCTAAAAATGATTGTGTTCATTATTGAATGCTTTTCTAATGATGCCTATAAAATCATTTTTTCTTTATATGTTCATGCCATTTCTTATCTAAAAACTATTCTTGATTTTGCCCTTTCCAAATTCAAGCCACAGGTACTGAACAATACATATCTGTTATGACAATGTCATCTACAGTTTCCTCAAATGACCAATAGATAACACAAAGATTTCCTCATTTATCTTGTAAAAGAAAGGATAATTATATTTACATAGAAATTTCTAAATTTTAATTACTTCCAAAATATGTTAATATAAACATGTATATGTATATAAATATAAATCTATTTCAATGCTTATGTACTTTTCAAGTTAAAAATATATTTATGAATAAACTAGTAAAAATAAGATTAACTGCATTTAGGCCCACATATTATCTTCTGAGTAAATAACTGGTTGTCCCATGCATTTGATTTGTTTCTAGGATTCTGGGTTCACAAAATCCTTTTCCTTTTCTGTTCATGAGAAATTTGAGTAGCAACTAAGGTCCCTGATTTCATTACCTGGGAATCATCAAAGAGCTGCTGTTTATTTTAGTCTTGTATTAACTCTGAAGGCCAAGACAAATTCAACTTGTTTAAAGGCCACAGCAACAGAACTGATAAAAGCTTCAATTGTTTTTGTTTGATAATATTCATAAACTTATTGGTATTCTATACCCTGTACACTCTTCTATTAACAGGAAATACTCACTGATTCTCCATTAGTTGCCATTGCTCCTAGGAAATAATGGTTCCTCCTCCTTCACATATCACTATTCATTGCTGCTCTAAACACAGCATCTTCCTTTTCTAACCTTAGGAAAGAGAAGTCAATAATTGCTTAATCTAAATACTATCCATGCCATGAACAAACTCTCTAAAAATTTCCATGGGTAACTCTTACTTAAATTTATTTTTTTATAATTCATACTTCGAAAGAAAACATCAAAATTGCCAAGAAAGCTATGCTACCACGGATCTGAATATAACATTGAAACACAGCATTTTTCTACAAATTAAATCAGTTTGTTTGATTGGATTAATTTCCTTCACTGTGAATTTCCAGCTGACAAAAATGCATGTATTTATACTAACAGTAAAAATAATTTTGGGTTAGTCGATGATATTCAAAGGCTTTAGAAGTGGATATTTCCTGATGTTTACAGAAACAACTTATATTAATATAAATGCACAACAAATTAAACAGATTTTATATAGTGAACTATCGCTTAAGGAGATAGCCATAAGAAAGTCGAGTTTAATACATCCATAATAGCAGAGATAAATTGGCAATGATATTGAACCAAACCTGATGGAATAATTTTAAAGGTATTTTTCAATGAGTTTCCTCCTTGCCAATTACATAATTCTGGCAAGGTTGTAAAGGTAGGAAATGGATAAGAACCAAACTCTAAAGGCCCATTTGAACACCTCCCAGTGGGTTATAACTATGTTCTGGTTATTATTGTTGCTTAGGTTGTTTTGGGGATTTTCCTTGCTGGGAACTATGGGTGTAATAGTCAAGGAAAAATTGCTTGATTTTTGGGTATTCCAACGCAACAATACAGTAGGGAGACATACTTTTTAACTTGCATTGTTATTAGAGGAATCTGTAAAGCTTTACCATTTACTTAGAAAGTCCATTGTCCTTATCACCAGAAGGTTCAGGAACTGTAAAAATAAATAACAGAAATATACCATTATAAATATCCAGGATCTTAGACAGTCCTTATAAGCCCAAAGTATTGCATATATCCTTGAAGATAATAAGATTAACTTCATTTAGGCCCACATATTATCTTCCGAGTAAATAACTGGTTGTCCCATGCATTTGAGAATTTGAGATTCTATTCCGTTATTGGCTCGTGTGACTAAATATTGCCCGAAACCTATAAGATACCTCCGGCTGTAGTAGAAGCATATAAATTGTATATTCAAAATTATCACCTAAAAGGTCCCTGCATGATCTGAAACAGGGAGATTTGGTCTTCTGCCAAAGACATCAAGAAACACTGTTATATTGAATGCAGTGGAAAAGATCCTATCAATTATTAACCACTGACACAACAATAAAACCACATGGTGTATATCCTTTGACTTATGATATCCAACTAAAAATGCATGTGTAACTTTTTCCTGAGTATTGATGTTACTTCTATCAAGAAACCTCAAACTTAGGATTCACCAGAAACTAATTGTAGAAGTGAACTGCTTTCACTCAAGACACCAAAATAAGCTAATGATAGCAAAACTGGAAACTTTCTGAGCAAGATGAGAGGAGATTGATTAACTGATTCTTCAGTATCTTCGTTCTTCTCTTTATTCTACCAGTGATCTTGGGTGTCATTATATTTTGGTATGTTCTTTTAATTAACAAAACATTTTTCTCAATACATTGTTTCTTACCTTCCTTTTGTCCTTTTAAACACTATGCTCTTTTGTGATTGCCCTTCGTTTAGCCAACTGATGGATCTTTCATTCCCTACTTAACCTTCCTAATGAAAAATTTAAAAGCTATTTCGTAAAACATTTCAGAAGATAAACATCTTTTAAAGTTCTCTTCTGATATTGATACTTAACTTTTCATCACATAATTAATTTTAAATTTTAGCATTGTGAGTATTTAACTGTGAACTCATATAAACAAAATATTTGTGCTGAAGAATAATAACCCTACTAGCAAAATCTAGCCCAGCTGGAATGGGAAGTAATAATATTGGATTTAACTTTGCTTCAGGAGTTAGATTGTTTTCTTAAGAGACATTCCGGTCTGTTTTCCAGGGACTGCTTAACTCCATTCAAAGAACCTGCCCACCTAAGGGATCAATATTTCATTCACTCCTGATGAGATAAATAATATTATATTCCCAATAGATACTATGTCTTTCTTATGAGGACATAACTTCTACTCTGGAATATAAATAAACCAGTTTAGATTTGAATTTATTAACCAGAGTTGTCATGGGCAAATGTATAGCCTTTGATTTCCATTTATCTAGCCAAGAGGAAAATTATACCATAGCAAACACTTCTCATTGCACATATAAATACTGCAGGTCACATAGAATAGCAATTGTTTTTTGCTGGAGGACATAAACAGACATATAGAAGAAAAGACAATCATTTTTTTTTTAATGGTGTGACTGACGTACTTAATTTTTAAAATAAATTTGTTTATATTTGGATTTATAAAGATATAATATGTCCATTGTGTGAAAACTGAAAATGAAGAAAAATTAAAATTCTATAATCCCACTACAATGAAAAAACATCATTTAACATGCCCAGGTGCATCTGTGCAGGACTTGCCATTATCTCTCAACACCTTCTACCGTTTTAGCAAAGTCCAAAACACTGCATAAATGAAAAGAATTGTTATTGGCATCCCATTGTTTTTTTATTTTAATAATCATTTAATTACATAAAACTTATATACATAATATGAATACA
This sequence comes from Avahi laniger, assembly GCA_963575035.1. Classification (NCBI taxonomy): domain Eukaryota; kingdom Metazoa; phylum Chordata; class Mammalia; order Primates; family Indriidae; genus Avahi; species Avahi laniger. The sequence goes on from CAUYSK010056317.1 coordinate 38,312, forward strand.
TAATATGAATACACAGTACATATTTTGAATTTTTAAGAAAATTACTGTAGCATAAATACATTTCTAAATGTATTTGGTTTCATATAAAAATAGTTATATACCTAGTCACTTGCTAAGGGCTCACATATGGAATTGTCATATAGTTTATGTTTAAAACATTTTTTAAAAATCTGCTTTTTAAATATAATAATTACAAATAAAGAATTACTAAAAATACAACAATTTAACTGCAAAACAAGGGTATATTAATAAAATATGACTGAAATTCATTAATATATGGAAATAAAATCAACATATATTTTAGTATCTATTATGGGTAAGATATTACTAAATACTATCTGGAATATTATAAAAAATAAAAAAAATATTTATTTTTAATACATAAAAAATGATGTAAATTTTTTCAACTGTGAAAATAAAATGCTTTTATCAAAGTTTTCTATGTTTTGAGAACTAAAATACATCTAAGGTATATGTATAACAATAAACCTGAAATGCATTTGTATTAATAAGTGAGATAGATAATTATTTTATATAAGATTAGGGAAATATTTTATTTGAAGAGAAGTGAGATCAAATTAATAAATATAAAAAATTTTCAGAAGGAAATATTTGAGCGTTCAAAGTGCTTTAGAACAGACAAAACTAATAAAACCTCCGATAGTATCTCAGCTGATTTAAGTCTGTGGGAATTCTTTCCTTGGATTTATTAAGCTTCTACAGATGGATAAATAACAGCATATATTTTCTAAAATCATTCCTCAAAGCCTGTAGTCTCCAGAGTGAAGACGTGATATAAAGTATTTGAATTTTCTTGAAAAAGACAAGTGATTTCCACCCATTTAAAAAACAGATCCTTAAAAAATAAGATAAAGGAATTATGGAAACTCTAGTAATAAAATCCTTGAAACAATAACTAATTTAAAAGTAGATAAGCACTTTGGGCTTTTGCTTCTGGAAGATGGAGTGGACATACTTTTCCCTATTCCTTCCATTAAGCATAATTAGTAACTTTGTATATTATACTTAAACATTAAAAAACTAAATGGTGCAGAGAAAAATGCAAACAGTCTAGGTATCTCAGGACACAAAGAACAACCTGATGATGAATCCCATGGGTTTTCCTTTTACTTCTTATATCCCAGAAATGTCAACAGGCACAAAGTGAAATTCAACAAAAGCTTTCTCTCTCTAGCTTTTAGTAGTACCAGGAAAACGTGAGCCTAGCAAGAAAGAAATCTTTTAGGCAACACTCTATCCCACCAAACAACATACAAACACACACACAACTCTCTCTCTCTCTCTTTTTCTCACTCGTACTCACACACACACACACACACACACACACACACACACACACACACTACAACTACAGCCTCATTTTTGCCCATGCCAATAAAGGCCAATTGGTGAGTCTGAGTTTCCTCTCTTTAGGCTGTCACCAGGCATTTCACCGCTCTCTCAGGGATAGTATCAATAAGATCAAGCAGGGAGTCAGGACTTTCTTTCCCTCTGGGTGATAACAAGATTCCTCCTTTCCCTCTGTATTTTGGTAGAGACCACAGGGGAGCTTGGACTTACACCAACACCAAGCAGTAAAGAGCTGCTGCCCCCTTTCGCTGCTAGATGGTTTCAGAAGCATCATAGTGGAGTGCAAGTGCTCTCAGCATCACTCTGTCATCTTGGGACCACTCCCACCCCTTCCCCTGGTAATTTCTGAGAAACAACCATAGCCAAAAGTCAAAAGAAACCTAAAGAGATTAAATGTAATGTGGTATCCTGGATGGAATAACAGAATAAAAACAGGTCATGAGACATTAGATAAAATCTAATGTGATTTGAATAAGCTATGGGCTTTAGTTAATAATAATACATACATATTGGTTCATAATTATAACAACGTGCACACAAATGTTATATACTAATAGGGGAAATTGGGTGCAAAGTATATGGTAACTCTCTGTAGTATCTTCTCAATTTTTCCGTAAAACTAAAATTATTCTAAAAAATAACATCTATAAAATACACATATGTGAACACAATTGCACACATACATATATACACAAACACATCTTAATGTGAAAAGACTTAAATACAGAATGGAAGAAAATATTTGCAATACTCCCATCCAATATAGGTCCCATGTGAAAATATATAAAGAACTCTTAAAAATCAATAAGAAAGAGAGAGATGATGTAATTTTTTAAATGGTCAAGAAATATGTTCAAACACTTTCTAAAAAATAGAGTAACCAAGTAGCAATCAACACAGAAAATAACGGTTAACCTTATCAGGCAAATGAAAAATAAATCTGCAATATGATATTATGGTGCTTCTACAAAATTGTCAAATAAAAGAGTCAGAAGAAACAAAATGTTGGAGAAGGGAGTGAAACACCAGTGTTTTCATACACTGCTGGTGTTAGCCAGCGACCAAATCTGCAGGTGGCAGATACAGGCCAGGAGAATGGTTCCTACGGGTGGAGAAGCTGGGGAAGGGACTGCAGGAAAACACAGCTAACAACTGCAAAGAGCAGGAACTTGAAGTTTTGAGGCATACACACCTGTGGAGCTGCAACTTTGTTATAAGAACACCTGTCAGTCATGTATATCAATCACCTCATAACATCCCACACCTGCTGAAACCACCTCCCTACCCCCCCCAGACCAAATAAAAGAAAACCACCTCAGAGTCCTCAACGTCTTTCTCCACTGGTGGATACTGACTTATTCCTCTCTGGAATATACTCTCTCTTTGTATAGCTCCCTTCTTTTCTGCAGTAAAAACTGTTTGCATGGAATTACTTCCTTTCTGTGATAACTCCATCACATTCTGTCCTGCTTGTGAATTTTCCAAACAAGGAGCCAAAGAACCAGGACAATAGTCTGCCAAGAGGCCAGACCTAACATTGATATGATGATTAAATTATATGAATATGAAAAATGGTTTGACATTATCTACTAAAGCTGAACAAATGAATATCCCAAGACCTTAGAAGTTTACTCCAACAGAAAATGTGAATGTATGTATATGTATATATCAGTATATATACACACAAATACTTACGTGTGTATGTGTGTATATATGATATGCATATATTGATATGCACAAATGTGTTAATAGTAGTTAGTGTTATTTCCAAACTAGAAACTACACCAATAGCCATTAACAATAGATAGCATAAATAAATTATGGTACAATAATACAAGAGAATACTAAACAGTAATGACAATATCTATGATGATAAATGTTTATGTTAATGAATCTCAAAAACATAAAATTGAGCAAAAGAAGCCTGATGCAAAAGACTATATATTTCAAAACAATGGGATTTGTTATAGAGATTACTCTAGTACAGCACAGACTGCAAAGAAGTTTGGGGAGATAGGGCTTCTGAGATACTGTAAATTTTCTATTTCTTGATCATGGTTCTGGTATCATTGGGGGTTTGCTTTGTAAACCTTCATTTAGCTGTCCATTTATATATACTTTTCTATATGCATATTATAGTTAAAAATTTTTAAAAAGTGAAAAAATGAGTCAGTTCTGTATTTACTGATGAAATTTCACAACACGTTTTGGACAAAGCAAATTGTAGTATAATATTAACCTACATATGTCATTTTTAAAACCATAAAAACAAATAGCATCTTATTACTCAGTAAATGCAAGCTTCTTATCTCACTGTTATCAGACTAATGCCTAATCTCCACTAAGACTTTGACTTACTGCTTTCTTGCATTATTCCTGTGGTCATGTCAAACCACCTGACTCACTCCTTTCCAAGGATATCCTATTTTCCTGTCTTATACCTTTGCTTACTCAACTGGCATGGAGAGAAAACTCTCTCCTTTGTCACTTTCTACCTCCACTGGTTTATATTCCTTCAAGGTCATCTCAAGTGTTAACAGTTATCCTTGCCTAGAAATGTGATCTTCCTAAGGGAATATTATGTTTGTTAACTATCATGAGAACTTTATTCAGATAATAGCATTATTATATTCTGTATGGAAATTTTATTTTTCACTATTTCAAAATTATTTTATGTACTTTTTCAGAATTTCATCTTTTTGTGGCTTTATTATTATCTATTTTTTAGATTTTTAAAATTTCCCTTTCCTTTTTCTTGTTTTGACTTAGTCTTTGAAAGGTAAACTGGAAATGTCTATAATTGAGACAGAGTATTCAGCAACAGGTTCTTATAGACATCTTGAATTCATTATAATTTCTTAAGAATTTCCTTGATGAAAACTTATTGATCCTCATATATGCCTAGGATTTTTTCACTGTTTTCTAACCCTAGGATACTCTTCCTATATATTTTTTTCTGCCTGTTGAAATTCTGTAAGAGTCAATTCAAATGTCATTTCCCCCTTAAAGCTTGATCCCTCAATCAAAATTAATGACTTCTATAATTAAGCAATCTGTCCACTGCTTTTATCCACTATGTGTTTTCTGGATCGGATTCCATTTGCTCAGACCATCACATGTACTAAAAAGGAAGTACATGGAGAATAATACTTAGTAAAGTGTTCCTTATTATATTATGACAAACATGATGAAATCTTGTCCATGACATTTCCACACAAAATTGAATAAAAAGTCATTAATAAGTATTTAAATTCATTTTCATTCATTAAAACACTCTCTTAAACATAGTTTGTACAGGAGCAGAAAATTCATACTTACTGAATTTAGTCAGATACAAACCTATGTCACAGAATATTTCAGCTCAATATTTTATTACAAAGATGATGGAACAAATAGTAAAACATGCATCACACAATGTTTTATTGAAAATATTCAAAAACTATACATCTGATAAAGGGTTAATATACAGAACCTACAAAGAACTCAAACAAATCAGCAAGAAAATAAACAAGCAATACCATTAAAAAGTGAGCAAAAGACATGAACAGTTTTTCAAAACAAGATAGACAAGTGGCCAATAAGCATATGAAGATATGTTGGACATCACTAATCATCAGAGACATACAAATTAAAACCACAGTGAGATATTACCTTACCCCTGTCAGAATGGCCATTATGAGAGTCAAATAGCAATAGATACTGGCATGGATGCAGAGAAAGGAATGCTTATACACTGTTGATGGGACTGGAAATTAGTACAACCTCTGTGGAAAACAGTATGGAGATTCCTCAAAGAAATAAATGAGATTTACCATTTGACCCAGTAATCCCACTACTAGGTATCTACTCGAAGGAAAAGAAGTCATTTTATTAAAAAGACAGCTGCACTTGAATGTTTATTGCAGCACAATTCACAATCAAAAAGATGTGGAATCAATCTAAATGCCCATCAATTCATGAGTGAATTAACAAAAATGTGGTATTTGTATACAATGGAGTAATAGCTATAAAATGAAATGAATTAATGTCTTTTGTAGCGACTTGGATGGAACTGGAGACGATTACCCTAGGGGAAGTATCTCAGGAATGGAAAAACAAACACCACATGTATTCTCTAATAATTTGGAACTAATCAACAGGCACACATGGGCACAGAGAGAAGTAAAAGACATTGGAAATCAAGAAGGGGGAAGAAGGAGAGGGGTAAAAACCTACCTAACAGGTACAATGGACACTAGTCAGGTGATGGGCATACAAATAGCCCTAAAAGCTTTATAAAAGGTATCCATGTAAGCAAAACATTCCACCCTATTAATATTTTGAAATTAAAGAAGACAAAAAAGAAAATATAGTTATATGTGTAATGTAATTGTTATAAAGTGAAATTTGTACATGAGATAATAAGAAATTCAGAACAATATGGCAAAACAAAAATAACTGTACTAGAATTTGAAAATTATGAATCACATTCTCTTTGATCAAATTTTTCTCTTGTGCTAGTATTGGGGGGAAATGTCTAGTGCTATCCATTGAAGAAATCCCCCAAAGAATAGACAACCTATTGCACTCACAGAATTTAAGAAACTCTGACCTGAATAAAACACGTGTGTTTTTGTTTTGTTTCTATTAATAACTATCAGAAGCTGACTGCACAATATACCAAGGATCCACTCCTAATACACTGCAATAGGCACATCAGATAATCTTAAAAGTAATTGCATTACTAGTTAATAATGTTTACCTGGAGCTTCATCACATATCATTTTTAGCAAATAAAATTCCCAGTTTCACCTCATGCCTATTTCTTATTCCAATTTGGACAATCACCTAATTAACACTTTATTATATCTTAGATCATCTGGTGCTTTCGGAAGCCAGTGTTTTTACAAGCAACAGGATATTACTACATATGGTCTTTTGCAAACATGAAAAACTAAAAAAGAATAATGACTTTAATTATATTCATGTTATAAAGCCACTCGTCACACGTGAGCACATTATAGTCCTATATTAAGTCTAGTTAAAATGTAGAAAAGTTAAAAAAATGAAATACAAATTCTGTCCTTGCAGTGTTTCACTTTATCCCACTTTGTCTCCTCTCCCTACTCTCATGTTGACATCAGTCAATACTGCAATATCTCCAAAAGCAGGGATGTTATGAGAAAAAAGACAGGCATGGCCCCACACACATACACAAGCTGGACTTTAGTTCAGATTTGCAGTATCTTAGCCCTTGCTTGTGATTCTCAGCATCTTAGGACATGTAGCTTTATCCTTGGTCACTGAAATGTTTCCAGGTAGATAAGAATCTTACTTGCTTTTGCCACCAAAAATATATTTTGTATTTTTTCTCATTTCTAGCATCTGCTGACAGACCAAATGAATAAAAAATTCTTTAATTACTAGATATTAACAAGGTGGCAGATCTGAGTAGAATTTTGCGTGTGTGTGAAAAGGAGTAAAAATTAATTATTGTGTTAAATATATAATGAAATATGGGACGATGGAAGAATAAAAAGATGTTAAATGTTAACGTGGAAGAAGAAATATTAAACACAATGAATTTGACTTCAATTTTGACTTTGATCACTTCCTAATAAAAGTTTAATGTAGAATAATTCTCCAAATTATGGTTAAAACAATGCATCAACACACGGTATTATTACCTTCTCACTCAGTGTCATTTCCTTTCTATTCTTTGTAGTGAGACATCTGTTCCCCTCCCTGCCCCTCACACATGTTAATTCCCGTTTCTTTCATCATGTCAAACATTTAAGACCAAATTATATCTCATTGTATACTAAGATTAGTAATCATGGTAGGAAAAATAATACCCGCCCCCACTCTCAAAAACATGCCCATGTCCTAATCCCTGAAATTTGTGCTGCTTTACATGGCAAGGGAAAATTAAAATTGCAGATATAATTAAGTCTACTAATCAGTGGGCCATAAAGTAAGATTATTCTGGATTATCTGTGTGGGCCAAATATAGGAAGAGATTTGGAGATACAATGTTGTTGGCTTTGAAGATGGAGAAAGGGGCTATGAACAAACTCTAGAAACCAGGAAAGGCAAGGAAACTGATTCTCCCACAGAGGCTCCAGATGGAACACGGCATTGCTGACAGCTTGATTTCAGCCCAGTGAGATTCATTTCAAATTTCTGACCTTGTCACTGTAAGATAATAAGTTAGTATTGTTTTCAGCCACCAACTATTTGAAAATTTTTGTAGAGCTACAGAAAACTAATACAGTGATTGAGCCCCACCTCTATTCAAATACACTGGAGCAGGTAGTCAGTACTTTTGCTATTCTAGAAGTAGCTTGTTTTTCACATTTTACTTTGAATGAACTTTCCTATATCTGACCCTGGAGGTATTTATAATTCAATTACTATGTCATCAAATAGCCATAAATTATAATAATCCACAGTTATAATAATCTTTTGACCCAACTCTATTATTGCTTATTTAAATATTTATTGTTATCCAGAAAATAGCTAAGAAATCTTGAATATTGCAGAACTCATCATTTTTATTAGACTTCAATTTATGTATAAAAAATTACTGAGCAAACTATTATGACCTCAGTATAAATCTAAGATTGGTTTATATTTATTCTCCACTATTATATTACAGACAGAACTAGAGAGGATGTATTTTAGTTTTTCAACAAACTCATCTGGCCTTCCTTCACTTTTGTAAGTAATTGTATCACAAATTGATTTAATAAATAAAGACATAAAAAAATAAAAGTTAAACCTTCCCATGTATATACATTTATTTGGTAGTGTGAGTAATTTTTATATACTGTGACATTTTACTTTGTATAAAGTCTTCTATGTAATGATGCCAATGTTCAAGAAAATGCATCCTGACACTGAACAAAGAAATAAAATATGAAAACTATATTAAACCCATGGAGAGAAAATAGCAAACATTAACAAGAAGCCCTGTTAGAAAGTAGCAAATAAACCAATCATGACATTAGAACATAAAAAATAATACTAATGATATGGACATGTTATTGGGTGTTTGAGTATAAATATTTCAATAGCAGCAAACTTAAGAGTCTCTCAGTATTTTTTTTGTAAAATCTTTTGAAGTTTGCTTGCTTTTTCATTTGGTTGTGAAGATTTGCTTGGGGCAAAATAATTTATAATCTTATTGCCAAACAGCTTTACATATAGTTTTCTACATTGTTAAATAATTAGACAAATCAGCAGAGATTTTTTATGTGCCTGAGTTGCTCTATCATCTAATTTCTAAAGGAAAGCAACTTTTTCTATTTTAGAGTTTGTTGAATTGAAATTAATATGTGTGCCAAAAATTTGTACTCTACTTTTAAACTTCCATTGACTAATAAATGGCAGAAAAAAATATTAAGTATAAAAGAAAAAAAAGAATGATTTTTTCCTGTGGATATGAGTAAAAATTATTATTTTTGCAATATTATTAATGGTCTGTTTAGAAAAGGTTTACTTTCTCATCCAAATGGAAATTCTAATGTTTTGTAATTGCAATTACATCTACAATGAGTGATACTTTTATATTCTTGGGTCACCACAGCAAATATGAAATGAATAAAAGTTTCTGAACTTTCATGAAATGCAATTTTGCTAGAGTGAGTAAGCTCATTCTAATTTCTAATAAAATATTGTTCACCAATTTCACAAAAATTTTTCAATTTATCATTCTAGGCAAATTCAAATCCTTTGAAATAGAATCCCTTTTCTCTTTTATTAAAATACTTCTTCCAAGATTTTCCATGCTTTCGGATTTTTGGGGGGAGAGATTAATCTTATTAATGAATCATTTATAATGTTTATAATGGTGTAATGGCTATCTGATCCCAAATATTTTATTAAGTGGCAACCTCTGTATCTTAACCTTTAAAAATTACTGGTGGTGAATGATTAGCTACAGAATGATGATGGAAAGTTTTGGTGGAGTGCTTTTTTAAAGTCAGGCTCAATTACTGTAAGTAGGAAAATGTCTGGTCTTATTCTTTCAGGGAAGTTAATTGACTTGTTTTGTTATCTATTAAATTGTAACATTACTTTAAAATAATTAATAGTTGGTATTGTACTACGTAGAAATTGGATTAAAGATAGAGGTGAAAGTGAGAAACCTCAGCTTCAGATTGGAAATGAAAAAAATATTGTTGAAGTCTTATAAATATATTTTTTTCCTTTTGGCCTTTGCATCATTTGTGTTCAAAGCTCTGCTTAACTGAGTTAATCTCTGTTTTTCACTTTGGATTTTGTGTGTAAACAGTAACAGCTGATGCCCAGGCTAATTCACATGAGGGTATTTGACCTATTCACAAAGAATACAACATCTTAGTACAAATAAAATACTCTTCCATTTCATTTATAAAATAACATAGAAAAACTGAGATTGCATGACAAACATATATTTACAGGCATACCTCAGAGATATTGCAGGTTCAGTTCCACAACACCTCAATAAAACAAATATCACAATAAAGAGAGTCACACAATTTTTTTTGGTTTCCCAGTGCATATAAAAATTACATTCACATAAACCGTAGTCTATTAAGTATACAATATATTATGTTTAAAAAATGCACATAGCTTAATTAAAATATACTTCATAGCTAAAAAATTGCTAACGATCATTTGAGCCTTCAGGGAGTCATGATCTTTTTGCTGCTGGGGGATCTTGCCTCAATGTTGATGGCCGCTGACTGACTGGGGTAGTGGTTACCAAAGGATGGGATGGCTGTGGCAATTTCTTAAAATAAAAGAGCAATAAAGTTTGTTCCATCAATTGACTCTTTCTTTTACAAAATATCTTCTGTAGTATGTGACAGCTACTTCAATTTGACAGCATTTAACCCATTGTAGAATTTCTTTCAGAATTGTAGTCAGTTCTCTCAACTCTTGTTGCTGCTTTATCAATTAAGTTGTGTAATATTCTAAATCCTGTATTATCATTTCCACAATGTTTACAGCATCTTAACCAGGAACAGATTCCATCTCAGGATATCACTTTCTTTGTTCTTCTATATGAATCAACTCCTCATACACTCAAGTTTTATCATGAATGGCAGCAATTGAGTCACATCTTCAGATTCCGCTTCTGATTCTAGTTCTCTTGCTATTTCTACTACATCTACAGTTACTTTCTCCAATGAAGTTTTATACCACTCAAAGTCATCCATGAGGGTCGAAATCAACTTCTTCCAAACTCTTCATGTTAATAGTGATGTTAACTCTCATGAATCACGAATCTTCACAATGGCATATATAATGGAATTCTTTCCATAAAGTTTTAAATTTACTTTGCCCAAGTCCATCAAAGTGATCACTATCTATGGCAGGTATAGCCTCACAAAAATGTACTTCTTAAATAATAAGATCTGAAAATCAAAATGACTCCTTGATTCACAGGATGCAGAATAGAGGTTGTGTTAGCAGGCATGGAAACAACATTAATCACCTTGTACATATCCTTCAGAGCTCTTGGTCAACTGGGTGCATTGTTAATAAGCAGTGGTATTTTTGAAAAGATGCTTTTTTTCTGAGCAGTAGGTCTCAACGGTGGCTTAAAATATTTAGTAAACCACTCTGTAATCAGACGTGCTGTTATCCAGGCTTTGTTGGTCCATTTATAGAGAACAGGCATAGGAGATTTAGCAAAATTCTTAAACACCTTATGATTTTCAGAATATTAAATGAGTATTGGCTTCAACTTAAAGACTTCGGCTACATTAGCTCCTAACAGGGGCTGTCAGCCTCTCCTTTAAAGCTCTGAAGCCAGACATTGACTTCTCCTCTCCAAATATGAAAGTACTAGATGGCGTCTTCTTTCATTATGAAACTCTTTCATGCATGTTGAAAATCTGTTGCTTAGTGCAGCCACCTTCCCCAATAATCTTAGCTAGGTCCTCTGGTAGCTAGCTACAGCTTGTCCACGGTCACTTGCTGCTTCACCTTGCTCTTTTATGTTACGAAGACAGCTTCTTCCCTTCTACCGCATTAACCAACCTCTGCTACCTTCAGTTTGTTTTTTTTTTTTTTTACCCTACAGCTTTCTCACTCCCCTTATTCTTCAAGGAATAGAGAGAGTTAGGGCCTTACTCTGGATTAGGCTTTGGTTTAAGGGAATGTTGTGGCTGGTTTGATTACCTATCCAGACCACTAAAACTTTCTCCATACCAGCAGTAAGGATGTTTCATTTCCTTATTATTTGCATGTTCACTGGAGTAGCGCTTTAATTTCCTTCAAGAACTTTCCTTTGCATTTACAAGTTGGCTAACTCTTTGGGTGCAAGAGGCCTAGCTTTTGGCCTCTCTTGGCTTTCAATTTGCCTTCCTCTCTAAACTTAATGGTTTCTAGCTTTTTATTTAAAGTAAGGGACATGCAACTCTTCCTTTTACTTGAACACTTAGAGGCCATTATAGGGTTATTAACTGGCCTAACTTCAATATTGTTGTGTTTCAGGAAATAGAGAGGCCAGAGGAAAGGGAGAGAGACAGGGAAATGGCCAGTAGGCAGAGCAGTCAGAACATACGCAGTATTTGTGGATTAAGTTCACCATTGCCTTTTATAAGTGCAATGCATGCTCCCTCCAAAAAATTACCACAATAATGTTAAAGATCATTGACAACAGATAAAAAATTTGAAATATTGCACAAATCACCAAAATGTAACACAAAGACATGAAATGAGCATAGGCTATTAGAAAAATGACACTGATAGAATTGTTTGACACAGAGTTGCCACAAACCTCCATTTATATAAAATGCAATAGCTATAAAGTGCAATATAGCAAAGCACAATAAAACAAGGTATGCCTGTACTATCCAATACTGTTTTTTAAAAATAATATACATACTCTATAAAATAGTCTACAAATCTGTGAAAATTTAAACTAGAAAGAAGGACAATAATTTTGCCATAGCTTAAACCTTAAAGAAAACCATTATATGAATCTTAATATAAAAGTTAAAACTGCGATGTAACTGAATTAGTAAATGTTTTACAAAAGGACTTTTCTATTATATTTCTATTATTTGATATTTATTTTTATAAGGGAATCCATATGTAAACATTAAAATATTTAATATTTAATCTTTCAATCCTGTTTATCTTCTCTATAATATTTACTGACACTATACAAACTCCTATTAACTATGAGGATTTAAATAATGCTTTAAAAGTAGCCAAGGTAACAAGAGGTAGCTATAACAAACTCCAAGAAGCAATATATTGAATTTCTAAATGTACTATAACTTTAAGGAGTCTAATGGACCACTAAGAACAAAATAATTATGGATAAAATATCATCCACTAAAAAATTGTTATAGAAAAATTAATAAGACCTATGCTTGTAATCCATCATTTGCCACTGACTCCTATTTTATCAATTTTAATAAGTCAAGGAAATTAATTTCACTAAGTACCTGTGAACTAAGCATAGTTTTTTACTACATCTGATACTTATCACAAAACTGCAAACTAAATATTATCATCTTTTGTTCAAAAATTAGAAAACTAACACCGACAGGTTATGTAATTTGTCCAAACCTAAGAGTTCTTTAGTTAGACTGGGTGTTTTTCATACTGACTTATTTTTCTATGCCCTGGATTATAAATTCCTTAGGTAGAAATGTGGCCACTGAGATTCTCACCTATGAGTTGGAGAAGCAGTCCTCAAATAATCCTCAAATAACTTGAGGAAGAAGGTGAACTAAAACATGGTTGGAAAAAAAAAATCATCTACTAAAATTTTTCTTCATAAAAATTGTACAATTTTTCAGGTTATTTCTAGAGGCCAGATTCCTAGAAGTATAATTATTTAAAGACAAAATATGTTTTAATGTTCTTTAAATAAATTCAGAAAACCCCTAAATATTAAACATTGGTAACTCATTTTAAACTGTATTAAGTCTTCCATATAACCAGTTTTGTCACCATCATTAATATTATTTACATAATTGCATTTTAATGGTAAAAATTGTCTTCTGGTTTTAATGTATCTGTATTGGATTTTTATGAGACTGAAATTTTTAAACGTCTGTGGGCTTTCTATTGGGTATAGTGTGTGTTTAGTTTTAATAGTAACTCATACATCTGATATGTTTTAAATTGAATATTTTTAAAACAAGAAGAAAATAGGTCAATTATATATTAGGCATAATAATCTTAATATGTTCATTTTTAAAAGCATTATTGTACTCAAGAAAAGATGTGAAAGAAAATCAGAGTATGTTAACAGGGATTCGGGAAAACAAATAAATATGAAGAGATGGTATATATTTGTACTTCTCTATTGATTATTTTCATGTATATTTGTTCTAGTCAATATTTAATTGATAAACCTGGGAAATTATAGGCTAATTTTTTCCATGAAGTAGTCAAAAATAAAACTAAGTTAGATACTATGTTGGATTTTCAATATAAAATTTTATTTATTGTTGAAGAGTGGTTGTTTTATTTAACCAGACCAATATTGGTGAATAAACATTTGCTATATCCATAGTCATATGGAGTGAAATCACAGTTTACTGAAAGAGCATAGATCTAGTCTTACAGATATGCCTTCAAATGGTATCTCTGGCACATATCAGAATTATTTCACTGAATGTGTTATTTCACCTCCCTTACACTCTTTTTAGTCATTTAAAATTGAGTTAATGATAAAGGTTTTGAAGATAATTAAGTGCATTCACAAGGCATTTGCATAGTGCTTATAGGTGTTCAATAATTAATAAAATTATTCATACACATGTAGACAAAAGTATTTTAAAAAATACAAGATTTTATAAAACCATGCTTAGAATCTAGGATTTTTAAAAAAGTAGTAGACTTGTATTCCTATTAATGGTATATTTATAGTTAGAAATAATTAATCTGTATTTTTTTGTATTGGAATATCAAAATAATAATAATAGACATTATCTGAGTGCCAGATACTGTTACAAGTGCTCTAAACTTATAATCTCATTTAACACTCATAAAATTTTTAAGGATCAGTGTTGTTTTTATTGAAATTATGTAGTCGAGGGAACTGTGACCCAAAGTGGTTAAGGAATTTTTACCTACGACACCCAGCTACCTAATAACAATATGCTACAGATGTCTCTACCAGAATTTATACATAAATTAAAAACTAATCCCTTCCTACATTTAACAGTCAATTATCATTGACAATGAATATTTACCAACACACACACACAATCAAAGCACTAGATCATCTGTAGTTCCCAGTAAATTAATTACTTGTTTTGTTATTTAAAAAGTATAAACTGAATACGATCTATTTGCTAAGCACTATATTCAGTTCTGGAGATACAGTGGTAAATAAGCCAGCCAGAATTCCGGCCCTGATAAAAATTCTTATCTAGTGGAAATGGTTCTAAGGAAATATTTTTACTTTTATTATTATTTGATTAATTCTTACACAATATTTATTATTTGTTATAATTATTTTCTATTAAATTGCATTATTATATTTTATTGTTAATTAATTAACTATTCAATTAATTGGTAAGTGTGAAGTGCCATCAAAAAGTAGCAGGTGGGGAAGGCTGCCACCAACCTTGTCTAGAAATGTCACAGAAGATGTTATTTTGGGTTCTTTGGGTTATTAACCAAAGAATAATTAGATAAGTAGCGATTAACTAGGTAAAGTTTCTCCTATATAGAGGGAGGAACAGGGTCAAAGACTGTAATTGTGAAGGGGAAAGAGACACTAAAGAAATTGAAAGATAATGAATTTGGACAGTAGAGAGGGAGATACAGATGGCAAAATTAGGCAGGAGACATAAACAGGGATCCAATTAATCAAATAGGCCTTAGTAAGGACTATTTCTTTGCTAGGATAGAGAAAGAGAAATTGCTTATTCTGTACATCAAAAAATGGTTTACTATTGGCAAATTTTTATGATTCCATCTATAAAATAAAATGTAATACTTTGAAAAGCCTCATTTATAGAACAGATGTAAAGATGATTAGAATTAAACTAAGAAAATAAATTAAGAGACTATTAGATAGCTGAGAGAAGAAATGAACTGTGGATGTAGTGTGTAGATACAGACAAGTATGTGGATTTGAGAGAAACTAAGGTGCTACAATTCAGTAGGACTTGATAATGTTTTTGATATATTGGGTTAAATAAATTATTAAAATTAAAAAAATCAGTATGATTTGTGGTGCATGAGGAATCACAGAGATAGAAGATGATTTATAGGGTTCTGATTTGCCCAACTGGAGGGATGCTACCATTGACTAGGAATGAAAATTTTGGAGAAGTATCAGAATTACCGAAAATACCACAATGTTTTGATTGCCCTCTTATTTTTTTTTTTTTTTTTTTTTGCCGAACTCACTTCAAATTTATGGGAAGCCTCAGGTAGACCTCAGTGTGCCCGACAGTCACGCTGCACCTGCCTAGCCCGGTAGTCTTCATCCTAGAGCATGCAAATCCCAAGGAATCATCGATTGCCCTTTCTAATGAATCAATGAAAATAATGTCTCTTGATTAACCTTAATTGGCATGTCAAATCTGATGCTATGGAATAAGCTAAAAAAAAGATCACTTAGCATTCTTGGCTAAATATGAAATGTCAGAATAAATAAAACAAATTCTGTAGCTCCACTGATACATATTCTTTTGTTTGTGCATTTCTCATGTAGAGAAAGAATAGAAAAGCAAGCTAAAATGGAAGTATATATAGAAATAATTACATTGCAAATAGAGAAAATAAGCATATTTTAAATGTGAAAAATGGAAATTTGACTTTCAAGTTTTCTCAGTAAAAGAAATAATTTATTTTACCTTAATGAAAGAAGAATTTGCTGTAAAATGCTTATAAAACTAAAAAACCGAGAGAGAGAGAGAGAGAAATGTTTGAAAGCCAAAACCAAAATGAACAATTATGCTAATTATTTAGATTTTATTACACTAACTATAAAATCAAGAAATATGTGAGTGTGACCACCACAATCAAAATATCAAATATTCTCATCACTTCTGAAAAATCCCACTGCCTCTTTTTAGACACCCTCAGCTCCTAGCAACAACTGATCTGTTTTGTGATCTTATTCTATTGCTTTTTCCAGATTGTCATATAAATGAAATCATACAGCATGTAACATTTTAAGTATGGCTGCTTTCATTTAACGTAATGAATTTCATAGTAATTGAGATTATTGCATGCATTAGTAGTTTATTCATTTTCATTTCATTGTATGAATGCAATGAAGTTTGTTTTATCCATTCATCAACTGAAGGATATTGGAGCGGGTTCTAGTTTTGAAAATTATAAACAAAACCATTATAAATACTTGCATAAAATTTTTTATGTTTTCATTTCACTTGGGTATCTAAAAGTGGGCTTGGTAAATTGTCTAATAAGTGTATGTTTAACTTTATAAGAAACTTCCAAATAGTTGCTTTGCATAATAATTAGTACTTGGTATTGTCAGTACTTCTTTCTCATTTTTATTTTACTGTTTTAAATAGGTTTGTGTTATATCTCCTAGTGGGTTTAATTTGAATCCATATATCTTTTATAATAAAATATTTGTTCAAATAATTTGCCTGTCTTTTAATGAGGTTGCTGTTACCTTTGAACTGTGTTCTTTTTATGTTAGGGATACAAATTCTGTATAATATTTGTAATTTGTAAATATTTTTCTCAGTTTGTGGTTTGTATTAACAGTATACTTAATCAACAGAAGTCCTTAATTCTGATGAAGTCTAATTTGTGAATTTTTAACTTTATGAAATTTGTTTTTTGTTGTGCATGAGAAATCTTTGTCTAGCCCAAGGAAAATATTTTCTTCTATGATTTTTTTCTAAGAATTTTATAGAATTACATTTTACATTTAGGTCAGTAACATATGTTAATTTTTGTAAATGATAATATGCATGGAATGAGGTTCCTTTTTCATATGTATATTCAAATGTTTTAGCAGAATTTGTTGAAAAGACTATATTTTCTCCACTGAATTACATTTATATATTTGTTAAAAATCAATGGCAATTTTGTTGAAAAATCATATACTTATCTAATTCTGTGCTCTTAATTCTGTTTTTCTATTTTTTATACTCTTTGATCACTGTTGTTTTATAGTAAATCTTGGAATTGAGTCATTCAAGTACTATATCTTTGTTATTTTCAAAAATCCTTTTGGCTATTAGAGTTTTTTTGGCTACCTATATGAATGTTAGGGTCAACATCAATTTCTATCAAATTGCTTTTAGAATTTTGGTTGAAATTGCATTGAATCTTTAGGTCTTTGGGAGAAAGTTAACACTTTGAATTTCTCAAACCATGAGCATGGAATCATATTTCATTTATTTAGATCTCTGATTTTTTCATTGGGGTTTTGCAAATTTTAGTATACAGAATCTGCACATAATTTTTATTATTATTTTTTGATGCCATAATAAATTCTCCTTTTTGGAAAGTTTCAATTTTCAATTGGACATGAATAATATTTAGAAATATGACCAATTTTCAAATATTGCCCTAGTATCTATTGACCTTCTTAAATTCAATTATTAATTCTAATAGATTTGATTATGTAGTATTTTTCATGTGACAGTCATGTTGTCTGCAAATAGTTAATTTATTTTTTCCTTTTTCCTGTCCTATTGTACTAGCTAGAACTTTCAGCACAACATAAAATAGGAGTGGTGAGAAAAAAATATTCCCACTCTATTGCATTAAAAATAATGCCAAATATGGGATTTTGTATATAACCTTATCTGGTGAAAGAAGTTCTCCTGTTGTCCTAGTATTCTGATTATAGTTGTTATAAATGGGTATTGAATTTTATAAAATGCTTTTGTTTCTTCTTTTAGATGATCATATAATTCTTCATCTTTAATTTGTGTGATGAATTGCATATATTGAACTTGAATGTTGAATCAGTCTTGCTTTTCCAGGATAATTTCCATTTATTTATGGTACATTATATTTTAGACACATGATTATATTTAAGATATAGTATCTTGTTGCATGTGAATTTATGTTCAGGAGGCACATTGGTCTGTAATTATATTTTTTTGAATTATCTTTATTTTTGTTGTCAAATCTAGGTAATTGCTGGCTCTGGAAAATAAGTTGGAAGGTTTTGCCGCTTCCTAAGTTATGGAAGAGTTTGTGTATGATCTGTCTTATTTCTTTCTTAAATGTTTGGTACTGTTTGCAAGTCAACACCATGTAGCCTAGAATTGTCCTTCTTTTAATGTTTTTAAATGCAAATTTGATTTCTGTAACATACATAGGCCTATTTATGTTTTCTGTTTCTTATTGATGAGCTTTGGAGGTTTTTATCTTTCAATAAATTCACCATTTCATGTATGTGGTCAAAAGTACTGCCATAGAATTGTTTTGTAGTATTCATTTGGAAATGTTTTAACATTTCTACCTTATTTCATTTCTGATACACTTACTTGTATTGTACCTTCTCTCTTTAGCTCACTTCCCTTCCTCTCTCTCACACACCTTGACCAGTCTGGCTAGTGTTTTATCAAATTATTGATGTTTCAAAATAACTGACTTTTAGTTTTGTTTTTTTTTTAATTTTTTCCTAGTCTCAATTTAATTGTTTACTATGCTTATCTTTATTATTTTCTTTATTCTCTTGTTTTACACTTATGCTTTTATTTTTTAGAATGCTAGCATATAATCTTAGGTAATTGATTTGAGATCTTTCTTCTTGTCTAATATAAAAACATATTGGTATAAATTGCCATCCACTTCTTTAGCTGTGTCTCACAAGTTTTATAAGTTGTGTTTTTATATTCTTTCCATCCAAAGTATTCTCTAACTTCTTTATGACTTCCTATTTAACGAATGGGTTATTGCAGTCTACAGCTCTATTTGCGCTCTTATGTATTTGTTCTTTCTATTCTATCTATTATACTCAATATATTATGAAAGTCCTTATTAGGTACATATAGATTTGTTATTTTTTTAATTGAATTGTACCCTTTATTGTTATGTAATATCCTTCTTTATCTCTGGCAACATTATTTCTGTATATATTATACTTTGATCTGATATTAGTGTAGCCACTCCAGCTTTCTCTTGATGAATCTTCTCTGTTTTTTTTTTTTTTTTTTGGATTTTATTCCTTAACTTTCAACCTATACTCTCATTTTTTAAAGTGAATTTATATATATATAATTGTTGGATTTTGCTTTTCAATCCATTCTGATAACCTCTGTTGTTTATTTGGTATATTTAGGCTGTTTATATTTAAGATAACTATTGCTATAGTTGTAATGAAACTTGTTCTCTAGGTAATCATTTTTCTATTTATTCCATTTGTTTTTTGTTTTCTTTCACTCTATTTCAGTCTTTTCAGAGTAACTGAGAATTTTTTATCATTCCATTTTAACTGCATTAATGGCTTGATTTTTGTATTTCATTTAAAAAATCAGTGAATGTAGAATATGTATATTTAGTTAATCCTATCTAATTTAAAATTTTGTCACTTCATATGTAGTTTAAAGACATGAAAATTGGGTATTCTCAATTGCTCCTCTATCTTTTGTATATTTTTGTCATATTTTACTTTTGCAACATTTTAAGCATAAACTTCATTGCTACTATTTCTGCTTTAATCAATTATTTTTTAAAAAATTAAAATAAAGCCCAGCACAGTGGCACATTCCTGCAGTCCCAGCTACTTGGGAGGCTGAGGCTAGAGAATTGTTTGACGCTGGAGTTCAAGGCTGTAGAGCTCCATTCCTGCTGCAGGCTGGAATAGCCACCCACAGTACTTCCGCCTGGACAACAGTGAGAACCTGTCTCTAAAAATAAATAATAAAAATTAAAATAAAATAAAACAAAATTTAACTTTATATTTACCTTCATTGATGCCATTTCCAGAGCCCTTAATTTCTTCATGTAGATCTGTTTCTTTCCTGTATATTCTTTTTCCTGAAGTACTTGCTTTAATATATCTTATAAGTCTGCTGTCTTCTCCCAGCTTTTGCATTTCTGAGAAAAACCATTACTTAGCCTTCAGTTTTGAAAATTTATTCATTGAGTATAGATTTATAGGTTAATCATATTTTTTTCTGTTTTATGTCTTCAAGAATGTCACTCTTGCCTTCTGGATGGTATAGTTTCTGAAGAGAAATCTGTATTTCTAATCTACGAAACTCTGTATGTAATGAATCTCTTTTCTTGATGTTTCAAGATTTTCTCCTCATTATTTTTCAGTTGTTTGAATATTATGAGTCTAGGATGTTGTGTTTTTTTATCCTTTTTTATGTTCTCAGCTTATTGGATCTTGTTTTGATGCCTTTTTATCAATTTTTGTAATTCTAAAACATTATCTCTTCAAGGATTTATCTCTCTTCTTGAGATTCAAATTTAGTTAGAACATTTGGTATGTATGTCCCACAGTTCTGGGTTGCTTTTTTCACTATTTTATTTTGTTTAAGTTTGAAATTTTCTATTGATCTATCATCAATTTCTGTTTCCTCTATTGTGTTAAGTTAAATGGAGACTCAACCAAAACCGTTCTTCATTCTTTTTACTGTGTTTTCATTTATATAATACCCATTTCCTTCTTATTCTTCTCATCTCTTACCTGAAATTAATCATTTTTCCATGCATGTTGTTCATCTTTGCCATTATAATGTTTAACACATGAATCATATTTATGTTGAATCTGTGTTTGATAATGCCAATATATGGCTCATTTCTGAATCTGATTTTGTTGATCGTTATATTTCTTAATAGTGTGTGGTTTTATTCTTGCTTCTTTATAGCTTTGTCGTTATTGGTTGAATGCCATACTTTTTTGTATGATGTAGAAAATGTAGTTGTTGACAGAAAAATAAACCAAACTCTGTAAAATAACTTTAAAGAGACTTACTGTGAGCCAAATTTGAGGACCATAACCCAGAACCATGCCCAAGAAGCCTTGAGCAAGTGGACTCGCTATGGTTGGATCACAATTTGGTTTTATACATTTTAGGGAGCCAGGGGTTACAGGTAAAGTCATAAATCGACACGTGAGAGGCATACATTGGTTTTGCCTAAGAAGGTGGGCCATCTCGAAGTGGGAGCTTACAGGTTATAGGTGGCTTTAAAGATTCTTTGGCTTGTAATTGCTTAAAGACATGAGCTTTGTCTAAAGACTTGGAATGTTTTAACATAGGAGCTGTTTATCAGAGATAAGCCATTGGACATAGATTTGTTGTGCAAATTGAGGACCTGCAGGTTTGTCTTGCATACCCTTAGACCTGCTAATGGGTTACAAAGGATGTCCCCAAGAAGAGAGGGGGGACATGACAAGGCATGTCTCACATCCTTCCTCCTGACAGGCAATTTAGTTTTAGGATATTCCTTTGGCCACAAGGGGGTCCATTTAGTCAGCTGATGGGGGTGGGGTGAGCCTTAAAATTTTATTTTAGTTCACATAGTAAATATTATTCATTCCTGGAAGTGGACATACATTATCTTTCTAGTGCTGGATTTTGAGTCATTGAGAACCTGATCTGAGTTTAAAATTTGTTGCTGCAGTTACACTCAATGAACAACAGGCTTTAAATTTCTCTAATGATACCTTGGGCTTAGATTAGGACTGCTTTACCTATAGGGTTTTTCTGAATGTTTTCTCCACACTCAGTTTATACCTTCTTTTTGTACCTGCAACTCAGAGATTGTCTCTCTGCTAGCTCTCCCCCCTCCTCCAACAGTCAATCCAGTTTCTTGTTTGTTTATTTATTTTTACTTAATTCCTGTTAACCTTTGTTGGGCATGCTATCTATTGCTATTGTTCACCATCTTTTTTCTTGTGGGTGAAAATTTCTCAATGATCTTCTTGCCCCTCCTCTCTCACCAGTAAGTTCTTAATGATGTCCAGCCTTGTTTTGAGTGCCCTGTGGGTGATGAGGTTTGACACCCTTCCCGCTACGGCCTAAAGCATTTTTTGATAAGAGAAGGGAACTGTATGGGGTTTCTTGTTTTCTCCACAGCAGTTGCTGTTGTTCTCCCTGAGGCCTGAACCACAAAGGAAAATGTTGCCAGTCCCTGGCTTTGGCCCTCATCTTCCTTGTGGGCAGCTATAGAGGTTTGTGGAGAACACCCTGAGTATGGGTAGAAATTCCCATTTTGTATGCAGCTCATGAAATTTTACACTCTCATACTAGCCCTAATACTATCCTCAGGAATTAGCTAAACGTTTCAACTGAATTCTTCTAACCGGCTTTATTGACAACTGGTATAAGTAGCCTATATTTACCTTCTTGTCTTCGATATAAAATTATTCATTTCCACCTTGTCATTTAATAGGTGAAGGTTCCAAAGCTCACAATGATAAACTGACATATTGCTAAAATATAGGTCTAGCTATAGTACTTAAATCCAATGTTCTTTCCATTTTTTTTCCATGTTAGAAATGTTTCCTAAGGAAAATATGTCTGTCTATTTTGCCTTATATTTGTACTCCTAGTGCCTAGAAATACGCCACACATATAGTAGATGCTCAGTTAACATTTGTTTAATGAGTGTTTGATTCTACCAAATATGCTTATCTCATCATTAAATCTAAACAACTCTCAAAAAACAACATTTATGGAGCTCAGTGTTTAAACTAAAATTACAACAAAAGGGAAATCATACAATAGATATCATTATCTGCTTATAGATAGAGCAAGGCTATTTTTATATGTGTAATTAATTGAAGAACTTTTGCCCCATTTTCTCAAATAATCTGCTAATGTCTCTATTCCATAAATGGACACTCATTTTTTTGTTGTTTTAATATACCCTTTAAACCTATTAAAATAAAAACACCCCATAGAGAAGGATGAATCATTACAAAAAAAATAAAAGTAGGTTAATGTAACTAGATTACATTAATTGGGTTTATTGGATCTAGTAGAAAAAACAAAGTAAAAAAATCTCAGGGAATTTTACATGAAAATATGATATCCTGATATGCTGATTATTTTTAAATTCAAGGCTCCTGAAGGTCAGCATATGATGGAAGAGGCTCTACTATGATATTCTCTCATCTATCCTAAGGCTAGACTTTCTGGAGAGAACATAGTTGCCCATCTTCTCCCTGAAATCTTACTATCCATCTATTTCGGAAAAGAAGACAAAGGAATGCAACCACACCTGGACAGAACTTTTACAAGATATCTTCCTCTTGGACTCATTCGAATTCCAAAGAGAATCATTTAAAAGTTAATTGCTGCTTCTGGGTCCAGTCCTTCTCCCTGATAATCACTTACTACCCCTCAAAAGAATTGCTTACAAACAAACAAAAACAAACAAACAAACAAAATGAAATGAGGTTAATTTAATATAAATGTAAATAGAAATTACTAAAATTTTACATATATCAACATTATCTTTAATTTATTTTTAGGTATTATATATGTTCAAATTGTTTTCTTTCTTTTGGAAATGCCCATCAAATTATGAAATAATTTTATCTCATTAAAATTTATAATAAAAATGATATTAAAAAAAATAATTGCTTATGTTCCCCATTCCTTCCGCAGCCTCCAACCTTTATGAAAAAGGTCAAATAAGCATCGGTACCATAGTGAGTTGTTGGGTAATCATTTTTATGCAATTTCCCAATAATTATGCAAGTTAAATTAATCTGTATGCCTTATCTCCTATGAAACAATCTATTGTCAGTTCATTTTCAAGGATCCTTCAGAATGCAAAAGAGAAATTTTCTCTTGTTCTCTGCAAAAGTAGTGGTAATAGAAGAGTAGTGACAGTTACTGAAATCGGGCATTGAAGAAGTGAAACATGAATGAACTTTTATTGACTATGTAAGATATATATTTATAACTTTTTGTGCATTTCTTTAATGTTAAAAAATCATCTAAATTATTTCCATATCATTCTACTTTTCTAAAGGAAAAACTTAGATTTCAGCAATGTTTGGCAATTTGCCCCGATTACTACATGGAGTGAATGAGTGAACAAGAATTCATAACAATTTCAAATATCTTGTACTTTTCTACGAGTTTGAAATGTCTTTCTGAGGTAAGCAAGATGAAAATGTAGACTAAAAAGTAAAGAGATGAGATTTAGAATACTGTTCTCTGTAACTGTGCTAGACAAGAATTTTATCAAAAAGAAAAAAGAAACTAGAGATAAATGAAGATATAAAGATGCACCTTTAGATACTGACAGGTTGAGAGTTTTTTATTCTCTTTGAACCAATTTGAAGCAGTACAGTGAAAAGCAGGTTATCATCACTTCTCTTAAACTTCATGATGTTCCAGTGTACTTTAAAAAGGAAACACTGAAAAATGGGTTTGAACAAATAGGTAATCACTTTCATTTTTATGTGTTCATTCCTTGTGGCTGCAAAATAATTTAGATTGGCCATTTGTAGGTTTTTAAGACCTTTGTCTTGCACAACTTTTAAGAAATTCAAATCATTCTTTCCTTCTGTTTAAAACATACATATTCATAAAAAAGAAAAAAACTACTTACAAAAGAGATTTTAAAAGATATGTCTGACAAAAATACACTTTCTTTTGATCTTTTGAATAAAGAAGCTCTGCTATATTCCTCTATTTCATATAAAAAGGGTGAAGTAGTGTGCTGTTAATCATTTCATGGACTGTGACTATTAACTTTCTTTAATTATCCTGTTAATCAGTGTAAATGTCACCTGTTACAATATTCATATACTGGATCTATATCATTCATTAGTCTAATTAATTAAAAACTCAAAGTTATTTATTGATTCATTAAATAAGTGGGTAAAGCCCATATACGTCTATAAAATTTACTGAATTAAAATTTTGCATCTGATCTATGTTTATATTTCATTCACTTTCTCATCCTCAAATCAGAACAATTTAGATTCTTTTGATGTTCCTATTTCTTTTATTTTATCTTTCTAGTCATCATTTTTAAAAAAGTATAATAACCTTTTACTTTTGAAGTTAGATGAAATAGGAAGCAACTGTGAAAAAAAAATCCAGCTATCATGGAAATTGCTTTTTATTGGAAGCAGACTAATTGTACATAAAAACAAAGCAAATGGGTATATTATATAGTATGACAGAAGGTAATAAATGATATGGGAAAACACAGAACAGGATGAAGAGGCAAAAAAATTGAATATTTTAAAAGAAATGGTCAGGGAGGACCTCATTAAGAAATAGAAATGGGACCATAGACTACGTTTACCTTCACAGATTTTTGTAGAATCTACTCCCTTCTCAGTTTCCAAACATTCTTTCAATCTCTTCTCCATCCTTCCTGAGCAGAATTCAGGCTTTTGGAAAGGATACATAGAGGCTTGAATCTAGAATGTCTCTGTTTTAAGTCTGACCAAAATCCACAAGACAAGGAATTATAATTGTTACTGAAAGTTTGGCACTTGTCCTAGAGGCCACATCAGAAGAATGAAGGCAAATGATTTGAGAAGGAAAGGGAGGTTTATTAATTTGTTGGGAAATTAGGAGAATTTTAGGCAGATTCACTTTTTAAAGTACCATTTTCCTATCTATTAGAAGAAATACAGAGCTTTTAAAGGGCGAGTTTCCAGCTTCAGGATGCTGTTGTTTAACTATGGTTGATGGTTCAAATTGACCCCATCTCTGGCAAAGACATTCTTGTGACTTCTTCCTGGACACTTCCCTTGAGCCATCTCCTGTAGTACAAAAAAAAAAAAAAAAAAACAAAAACAAAGAACACTCTCCTGCCTTTCCAACTGCTGGCCTCAGGCAGGGATGCAGGTTTTAATTCCCAAAAAGAATGTGTGGGGAGATTAAAGACACAGCTCATAAAACATTTTAACCTTTTTTTCAGGACATTCCCTCTGTTACATATTCCCCACTGCCAATTTTATCCTTCTAAAGCTATGGGAGGAGGAGGGATGTAGTCATTTAGCTACTTCCTGCTGAATTGGGGTGATGTTTTTAGATGGAAGGTTTATACTTATGTATGTCATTACAAAGCTTTGGCAGTAGATTTACAAAAATAAAGAATACAACACATTACCAGGTGGAAAAATGAGAATAAGCAACAGCTACAACTGTAAGGATTGACAAAGTGACATAGAAGATACCTGATAAGAGAGATTTTACCCTGCTTGGTATCTAAGATACTGGTAGGTTTGTGGGTCCTTATTGTCTCCTTGTACACAATATCTGATACAGTGCTGGACAAGCAAGAAA
Source organism: Avahi laniger (assembly GCA_963575035.1). Taxonomy (NCBI): domain Eukaryota; kingdom Metazoa; phylum Chordata; class Mammalia; order Primates; family Indriidae; genus Avahi; species Avahi laniger. Next base: position 64,852 of record CAUYSK010056317.1, read on the forward strand.
CATGGGACCTCTGAGTGGGGAGCTATTAATTGTACCCTGCAGGTTATCTGAGAGACTGGTTTCTGAAAATTCAGAAATCATGTACAGGAATACCAAATGAGGTTTAGGATAGCAAATCCAGTAGCAACACAGATCAGCAGAAGAGGCAATAGCTCAGGGAAATCCTCACTAAGGAATTATCTCTTTATCCGATAGACAGAACAAATAACCAAAGAAAGATTAGTGAAAATATCAACATTTTCATTTTTTTCTTCTTCTTAAACAGATACCTTAAATCACCCAAAGTATGCTACATATGCTACAGCCATATAACCAAGTTAGACATCAATTGTATCTTTTATTTTCTGTGAGGAGGGACAGTATATGAGTACTGAAAATCCTCTTTGGATTTCTTGTTTTTCTGTATGTATTGCTGAGTATGCCAGAATACAAGGTGCTGGCAACTTTTCACCTCTGCCATCTTGTAATAATAGCATGATGTTTATAGCAAGAAAGCTTGAAAGATAAGGTATTGTGGTACAAAGAGTAGGTTTGTTTACTGCTTGATATAAAAAGAGTAGATTACCCAGGTTGCCAACTGTAAAGCAAACCCACTGCCTATGCAACAACCTGCTGAGCTGCCCCATGCTACTTTCATGAGATTTGGGGGCAAAGAGAACTAACACAAATATGCTTATGATAACTATAGCTGTTTGCTATGCCATGACTAACAAAATGCTTTGTCTCTAATTCAGGAGTCTCTGGTCTTCTGTCAGCATATGTAACAGTCACAGCAGTGGTCCCCAGTCTTTTTGGCACCAGGGACCAGTTTCATGGAAGACAATTTTTTCATGCATCTTGGTGGTGGGGGATGGTTTCAGGACGATTCGAGTACGTTACATTTTATCGTGCAGTCAAGCCTCTCTGCTAATGATAATTTGTGTTTGAAGCCACTCCCCTGCACTAGTGTCAACACCTCAGCTCCACCTCAGATCATCAGGCATTAGATTTTCATAAGGAGCACACAACCTAGATCCCTCACATGTACAGTTTAGAGCAGAGTTTGCACTCCTATGAGAATCTAATACTGCTGCTGATCTGACCGGAGGTGGTGCTTACGTGGTGATGCGCGTGATGGGGAGCAGCTGTAAATACAGATAAAGCTTTTCGCGCAAGCCCGTCGCTCACCTCCTACTGTGTGGCCTGGTTCCTAACAGGCCATAGACTGTACCGGTCCACAGCCCCGGGGCTGGGAACTGTAGAGTTACAGGTATAGGGTGCAAGGAAAATCTTCCCCTTCACCCTATGAATGTTGCAAATGAAGGTTCGTCTGCCTGCCACCTGACAACAAAACATGAGAGGTGACTGTTGGTGAAGGAAAGATGGTTTATTCAAATGCCAGCAGCCTAAGGAGACGGTGGACTATTGTATCGAACACCATCTCATCTTTCTTCTTACTGAGCAACTTGTAAAGGAGAGGCAGAAAGGGAATCAGTGGCAAAAAGCAAGTTTTGTGCAAGTCATCATGATTTTTTGATGATTATCAGCAAACAATAGACTGTCTAGTGGACCTTGTCATTGGCAACCTGATCTGGACTCTTGGTCTGTTATTCCTCAAGGTCGTTTTCTAATCTTGTGCCCAGAAACTATGTAAGCAAGCATCAGGTTAATTCTAAACTTAAGACAGAACAAACCTAAAGCATACTGGAAGTAAAATGCCTTCCCTTTAGATCTCCTGGTGATATAGTCTGAATGGCCCTTGGGGTGTGCTTACATGAAGTTTCACCAAATATCAACTCACAAAAGATGATTAATTGGCTAAAAGGCATAAAAATTTATTAATGTGCACAGAGGGACAAGAACCACAGAGTGATTACCCCCAAATCCCCAATGGGGTTCAAAAGCTCATGTACCATCTTGAGGTTACAGAAAGAATGGGGACTTGAATCCTGGCAAAATGTGTAATGGTGTAAAAACTGGTTGTGGGAGGAGGAAAAGAGAAGGCGTGGCTAACAAATTTGGCCTTGTTATATAGATGAAATCCCACAGGTAGAAGCCTCCAGAGAGAATAAATGGTAAATGTTCCTTTTAGACTCATAAAGGTGTCAGATTTTCTGTTATTTTTTCCTAGATTTGAACAAGCGAAGGCCCTTAGAGAAAGCCTGGCTACATCAACACAGATTTTCTCTACAGATACAAATCTTTCCTACAAAAGACAGCTTTACAGAGTTAATTGTTTGCAGCCCCTCTAAACAGCTGTCTTGAAACATGTCAAAGAAGTATCTTTTGGGGTGAAATATTTTGATTTCCTTCATAGGTTAACACTATAAATTGTAAGCAGGGTCACATCCAATCCCAGATCCAATAAAGAGTGATATACAAAGTATAGGAGAAAACTGAACTACTAAAATAAATTTCAGATAGATAATATGGCTCCTGCTGGCATGGTGACTCTCTCCTCTAATCCCAGCTACTTGGGAGGTTAAGGTGGGAGGATCACTTGAGCACAGGAGTTTGAGGTTACAGTGAACTATGAGCATATCAGTTCACTCCAGCCTGAGTGACAGAGTGAGACACTATCTGTCTCAAAAAAGAAAGAAAGATAATACAGTTCTTTTTCAGAATGCATTCATAATGTAACGTATATTCGCAAATACAAATACAGTGAGGGAGGAGAGAGAAATCACCAAAATCCTGAACAACATGAGAAATGTATCTCTTTAACTTTTAATTCCATATGGTGGTTTATTTTCCAGATAAATTTTACTATGATTTTTAATATTTTAGGTATATAAAGATAATATAACAGACTTAAATCGAAGGCACAAAACTATAAGAATTCTGGAAGAAAATGTTGGAAATATTCTTACAGACATTGGCCTAGGGAAAGAATTTATGAACAAGACCCCAAAGGCAATCACAGCAACAACAAAAATAAATAAGTGGGACCTAATCAATTTAAAAGCTTCTGCACAGTCAAGGAAACTATCATGAGAGCAAACAGACAACCTACAGAATGGGAGAAAATGTTTGCATGCTACACATCTGATAAAGGGCAGATAACTAGAATCTATATAGAATTCAGGAAAATCAGCAAGAAAAAATCAAACAACCCTATCAAAAAGTGGGCAAAGGACAGGAACAGAAACTTCTCAAAAGAAGATAGACTAATGGCCAACAAACATATGAAAAAGTGCTCAACATCTCTAATCATCAGGGAAATGCAAATCAAAACCACAATGAGATATTACTTATCTCTAATGAGAATGTTTTTTATCAAAAATTCCCAAAACAATAAATGTTGGCATGCATGGAGAAGTAAGAACACTCATACACTGCTAGTGGGACTGAAAACTAGTACAACCTCTGTGGAAAGCAATATGGAGACACCTCAAAGAGCTATAAGTACAACTACCATTGATCCAGCAGTCCTATTACTGGGCATCTACCACCCAAAAGAATAAAAGACATTCTGTAAAAAAAGACATCTGCACTAGAATGTTTATAGCAGCACAATTCACAATTGCAAAGATGTGGAAGCCACCCAAGTGCCCATCAACACATGAGTGAATTAATAAAATGTGGTATATGTGTACCATGGAGTTCTACTCAGCCATAAAAAACAATGGTGATCTAGCACCTCTTTTTTCATCCTGGATAGAGCTGGAGCCCATTCTACTAAGTGAAGTATCCCAAAAATGGAAAAACAAGCACCACATGTACTCACCATCAAATTGGTATTAACTAACTTAACTGACCAAAACTTAAGTGCACATAAAGCAGTAACTGTCATCAGGTGTTAGGCAGGTGGGAGTGGGGAGGAGGGGACGGGGATATACACACCTAATGGGTGCCGTGCACATCATCTGGGGGATGGACACGCTTGAAGCTCTGACTCAAGTGGGGCAAAGGAAATACATGTAACCTAAACATTTGTACCTCCATAATATGCTGAAATAAAAATGAATAAATAAATTTAAAAAAAGATAATACATCAGAGCTTTATAAATCTGTTTTATTTTATAAAGTAGCATTTAAAGCAGTAATACCAAAGCATTTGAAAAATCATTCTGTGGAAAGAAAGCAGTGTTTGGCACCATGAGCTTATGATAACTTACGTGGTCAATCTAATTTAAATTTTACTTAAAATTATTAAAAAATGACAGTGTCCTACTTTCTAGTCAGAAAATAATTTGAAATCAAGTTTTTTGCTTCAAAATAATTACAAGGAAATGTTGCCAAAATAAATTGAAATATTCACTTTGGTCTCCTATTTGAGATCTGAGATAAGACAGTTTTTTAGTTAAGAAAGGAAAATTAAATTCATTTTTACAAAAGGTATCTTGAAGCACTTAATATTTTCTTAATCTATATTTTTAAACTGTTTTCTTTTGAAGATGGACTGAGCTGCTTTAATTGGGAGAAAGTACATAGAGGCAGCTCACTTTAAATTCCAGCTAAATAGATTTTTGGTATGCATAACAAGGGCCCATAATATTAGCCACCATGGACAGATTTAATGTTTTCATAGTTATTATTGTATTTTCTGTTTTTGTAATCATAATAAATTTGGCACAACTCAGTTTTAACACTTTACTAAGGACAGAGGAAACTGTTACAAAATAAGTGCACATATAAGAATAACGTCTATTGGATGTTGGGCGGGGCGGGGGAGGAGGGAGAAGGGAACGGGTATATGCATACACAAAGAGTGCAATGTGCACCACCCGAAGGATGGACATATTTGAAACTCAGACTTGGGGTGGGGCAAGGGCAAAATACGTAACCTAAACATCTGTACCCCCATAATATGCTGAAATAAAAAAAATAGGAGGGAATTGAAGAGAATTAACAAGGATATTTTCTGACAACTTTAACAGCACAGTAATAATATGTGTTGAAACCGTGACTTATATTTTAATAAACATAAAGTTTCAAATTTCAAAACCTCAATGAAAGCAAGCAGGCATCTTCTAGCAAGGGTATTTATACTTTTATACCCTGATACTGCAGCTAGAGGACAATTGAGGATCAAAAATCAGCTATACAAGAAAGTGCTCCTGCTCAATAAAAAACAATTTTATGGACAGCATGTAATCAGGAAATTTTCAGACTGACCACATAAATTTCAAGAGGCCTGTGAAATGACACTCTACCTGTCATTTAAAAAATAGCACTTCTCATGTTTACCTGATTTTTCTTTGCTAAATGAGAGGAACAGAAATGAATTCTGGGTATAAGAGTAGGTCATTAACAGTAAGTAGCACAGGCAGAGGTGATAAGTTGGTATAGAAATTAGATAAGAATCAGAAGGAAAAATAATGCAGACAGCCTGGAATTCTACTCATACTGGACAGTCTCCACATTGGCATTCTAATACCAGAGACAAAAATACCCAAGAATGAAATCAATTTTGTTATTTAAATCGGAGTGTGAAAGAACGTGTATGGGATGTGCATGTTTAAGGAGATAGCTGGTTAGAAGTGGGCCCAGGAGAGAAATGGTAGGGCCGTTAGTAGTTAAATATTAACAGTAAGTATGGAGAAAAGGAAGTTGTACCAATAATGGCAGAACACTTATTTGGAATGCCAGGTTATGATTTATAACCAGCTAATATTTTCTTAACCTTATGACTAAATCTCACACTTTTGATGAATTTCTGATTATATTTGAAAGCAGAGGTAACTTTGCACAGAGTGCCTTTGTATTTGAAACAAATTATATTAGTTATAATTGAGCATATCTCAAGATATGCCAAGAAAAATACAAGTGCAGTTGATAGGGTTGTGCATAGTGAAAATATAAATTCTAAGTATTTAAGACTACACCTGTCCACTAAATAATCTGTGCAATTGTCACATCAGTTAGAATACAGTTAGAACACATCAGTTAGAATATTTTGTTGTGATATTTGTGGCTGTTACCACATTTGTAAATAAAAAATATTTTTGAAAGTATATTATGGACTCTCTGACTCCATGATGACACTGTTGCTATTACTTAGAGCATATAGGGGACCAATAAGGGACACACACACACACACACACACACACACACACACACACAGCATAAGAGGCACATGCAGAACTGGAGAATGAAGACACGGCTGCTGGCCATCAGTCCTAGATGGTCACCAGCACTTTAATGTGGAAAGCATATTAAAGTTTTCCAGGAGCTTTTTGCTTTATGTCACAGTAACTCATTACATTTCCACAGTTTATATTCTTTGCCAGATTGTACTAGCTTCCATTGCTTCATTCATGTCATACATTAGTTCTTTCCACTAAAATGCAAATGATTTTTAAATAGAACTCCTATTAGAATTTGGGAAATAAATTTTGTCGAAGATTGGTAAGGTTGCACATGGACAGTATATGCCAGTAGTTAACTTTTGAATTTCATTTCTGAAGCCACACTGCCTGGGTCCAAATGTATATGAGTATGCATATTAAAATAGCAACTATCACATAAGGCTACATTTGGGATTATATCAGTTAATAAAAACAAAGCATTTGGCAGTTTGTAAAAAATCAGCTAAGGAAAAAGTTACCTATAATTGTCATTATTCAATGATTTTACAAGAGGATATAATGTTTGAAGTCCAGGACAAAGTGATTCTGTACCTGACATTTGTTAAGCTATTAAGCATATGCTCTAATAGCTACTTTATATTCATTTAATCTCAGCATATTTAGTATATAACAACAGCAACAAAAAAAGGTAAGCAAATAATTATGAATTTAGTTCTACAGCTGCAATCTACGAACCTCTCATGGACTTTATAATTCTATGGAAATTAGAGCCCTTCAATGTCCTGGAAGAAAGAACCCCTGGTATCATCAAAGAGCGGTGGCTGACCAGTTGAACTCTCCTAAGCTCCGTGACCATGTCTTGCTAATATATACACTCTAACCATCAACAATCATTCTGCCTGGCCAGAGATCATATGACCATCCATGTCCCAGGTGAATAAACAAATATGTGTCTTGGACCATGGTAGCCTTCTAATCATTGTAAATTTCACTTTTCTAAACAACTTTTCAATCAGATCAAAAGGTCCTCCATTCTTGGGACAGAAATAAATATGACCAAAATTGACCATAAAATTGTGTGTATTATAATTTCTCTTTTAGATTACTTAAGTAGTTAGCTCCCTTGTAAATTCCCAAGCATTATCCCTCCAAGAACTTTTCATTATGCGGGACTCTTTGGTCAGCAAATAGTGACTCCCAAACTTCCCTTATGAAATTTGTCTTCAATATTTGTGTTAAGCTGAATAATTACCCCCACAAGATGTCTATGTACTACTCCTTGGAATGTGTGAATAGCAAAAAGGACTTTGCAGACGGGATTAAGTAAAGGACCTTGAGACAGAGATGTTGTCTGGGTGGGACTGATGTAATGATAATTGTCTTTATACAAAATAGGCAAGATATCAGAGATAACAAAGGTAATATGCTAATAGAAACAGAGATTAGAGTCATATAACTAGAAGTCAAGGAATACTTGCAGCCTCAAGAATCTGTAAGAGGCAGGGAAATAGCTAGCTTCATGATTCTGGCCCCATGAAGTCCATGTTGGTCAACTGATCCATAGAACTGTAAGAAAGTAAGTAAGTTTGTGTGTTTTAAGGCACTAAATCTGTAGTAATTTTTTACATCAGCAATTGAAAACTAATACAATATTTTTCTTTCTATATATTTAAGGAAAGTAAATGGAATAAATTTAAAGGGAAAAAGTATGAAATATCTGAAATTTTGTGAGACTAAACTTCTCATATTCCTAAATTCATGAACTATAGAAAGTGATTCCAAATGTAAATTTAAGCTCTCAAGAAGGTTCTGTCTAAGACACAAATAATGTTTGTAATTTTCTACTTTCTGTAGTTCCTCGTGAAAATCTGCTAGAACAAAATCTTTTTTATCTTCAAATATCTCTATAGGGGCACTTACCAGCATTGTTAATATATAATCTGCTTAGCCTGGATGACTAACAAAATCTTTCAAATGGACATAGTATGTACTATAGTAGCTCAGTATCTCCAGATATTTGCACAGAAGAGATTTCTGTAGAAGATAAAAGTTCTATTACTATGCACGAGCTATAAATATCTTAAAAGTCACCATGATTTCAGCTTCCATAAGATTCTTTTTCAGTTCTTCAGAGTTAACTTCACAACAGAAACATTTATCAAATACAAAAAGCGAGTTCAAATTACGTGAAGCATAATGTGAAATTTAAGAATTGAACATGTATGTACACAAGTATATATATATACGTATATATTAATTTCAGAGCTTATGGGGATACAAACATTTTGGTTACATAATTTGCTTTTGTATCATTTGAATCAAAGTGTGCTCATCCCCCAGATAGTGTGTATTGTACCTGTTAGGTGTGAAATTACCCATCCCCTGAGCCCCCCTCCCACCTGCTTGATTTCCAATGAATGTTATTTCCATATGTGCACATAAGTGTTGATTGATTAGTTCCAATTTAATGGTGAGTATGTGTGGTGTTTGTTTTTTCTTTCTTGTGACATTTCACTTAGAAGAATGGTCTCCACTTCCATCCATGTTAATACAAGAGGTGTTAGTTCACCATTTTTTTATGGCTGAGTAGTACTACATGGTATACATATACCACATTTTATTAATCTACTCATGTATTGATGGGAACTTGGGCTGTTTCCACATCTTTGCAATTGCGAATTGTACTGCTATGAACATTCAAATGCAGATGTCTATTTTATAGAATGTCTTTTTGCCCTTTGGGAAAATATCCAGTAGTGGTTATCTGGATTAAATGGTAGTTCTACTTTTAGTTCTTTGAGGTATCTCCATATTACTTTCCATAGAGGTTGTACTAGTTTGCACACTCACCAGCAGTGACAAGTGTTCCTATCTCTCTTCCACACTAACATTTGTTGTTTAGGGACTTTTTGATAAAAGCCATTCTCACTGGATTTAAGTGATATCTCATTGTGGTTTTTATTTATATTTCTCTGATGATTAAAGATATTGAGCATTTTTTCATATGTTTATTGGCCATTAGTCTATCTTCTTTTGAAAACTTTCTGTTCATGTCTTTTACCCACTTTTTAATGGGGTTGTTTGATTTTTTCTTATTGATTTGCTTGAGTTCTATATAGACTCTAGTTATAGCCCTTTATCAGATGTATAGCAGGCATACATTTTTTCCCATTCTTTAGGTTGTCTATTTGCTCTAATATTGTTTCCTTGGCTGTGCAGAAGGTTTTTAATTTAATCAGCTGCTGAAGCAGATCCCTTATCAGCATTCGTGGAGCTTGAGGACAGGATCACTCAACCCAGTCCCACCCAGCCTCACTCTCCCACCCTGCTCTGCCATGGTGAAGAATGAGGACTCACCTGGAGTTCCAGGACCCCAACCACCACCTGGAGCATTCGAGTACTTCTTCTGAGGAACTACAGCTGGTCACAGGACCCCAAAACAACATTGCAGCTTCTTGCTTCCTGCGAACGCCATCTACACAAGTATAATTTTGAGAGAAATAAGCATTTATGATGTTTGGTAAAGGAATTATTTGAATATTGACACATAAATAGATTGCTTCAGTACACTGAATATGGGGCTTCTCTCCAATCAGAGAATGGCTCAAATATTTTCTTGTTTTTTTATAAATTTTCAGAGTAAAGAATCTCTCAAACATAGAACTTAATTAATAATCTAGTTTCAGATCTAAAACTGAATAGAGAATCAATCTTTTACTTGCATAGAACTAGTAGTGAAGGGTATGTCAATTCTCAGTTGAAACATAAAATATGTCATGGCTAGGGCCAACTTAAAAGAATTAATAACATTTATCATAAAATAAAAGTACTAAGCATAGTTGTATATACTTATTCTAGTCATGCATATTTTTCTGCTTTTGCAATAAAAAATGTTTTTCTTTTTCACTTCTCCCAGAGTGTAATTTTCTGGTAAACTATATCATAAATCAAATGAAGATTGGATTCTAAATGAAAAACAAACCATTATTAGTATGAGCCAGAAAGAGGAAACTGTAAGAAAAAGAGATCTGTCTAATCCCTCAAAGGACCTAAATTCTTCTTTGATCCACTACTAAAGCACTACATCATCCTAAGTTAATCACCTTGGTTGTATAGATACTACTATCCCCACTCACAAATATATTTAGTAATATCTACCCTAGGTTGAAAGATAAGTCAACTGAGGTATGTAAAAGCATATTTTAAAATTTTAACTACTGTATCCATTTTCCAAGTTAAAAAAATTCATTTGAAATCACAATAAAAAATGTTCATCCTAGGCAATAATTATAAAGAGTGATTATTTTTAACACCTCTTCTATGTACTTTTTCTATAGCAATTCTTATTTCTTGTCACTGGTAGCACAGAATGGCAGGTAGGGTTTAGTGTTCACATCACCCTCTGAATCTGTGTCAACTAGCACAAATCTAAAAAAAATGTGCTTGGAGAACATATTAGTTTTCTGTAGTTGTGTAACAGACTGTTTCAAGTTTGCCAGCTTAAACTACACCCATTTGTTACCTCATAGTTTTTATGGGTCAGGAATCCAGGCACAGTTTAGCTGGATTCTCTTCTCTGATCTTACAAGACTATAATCAAGGTGTCAGCTCGGACTGCAGTTCTTACCTGGAAATTATAGTCATCCTCCAAGCTCATGTGGATATCCACAGAATTTATTTTCTTGCTGTTGTAAGACCAAGGTCCCCAGCACGTAAGTTCTTCTCATTTCATAGGCAGCTGACAAAATGGTTGTTTGCTTTCTTCAAGATGACCAGGATAATGTCTCTAATGTGCCATCCTTTTTAAACACCTCACCTGGTTAGGGCAGGCACATCAAAAATAACCCTTGTTTCAATTAATTCAATGTTTTGATTAATTCAAATTCAACAAATTAGGGATGTTAATTGCATCTACAAAATACCTTCATTCTTGCCATGTAATCTAATCATGAGAACAACATCCATCATATTTGCAGATCCCACCTACATTCAAGGAGATTGGATTATATAGGACATGTATACCTGAAGTCAGAAATCATGGGAGCCATCTCAGAATTCTGGCTACCACAATTATGCAAATACAACAAAACTTCAAAGACCTCTAACTGCTCTTTATATCCATCTCCCAACCCTGTTTCATTTTCAACAAGATTATCTTTCTGAAGCCTCCCTCCCTCATACAGAAATTTTGTAGCTGCAACTGCTACCACTGTTTGTTTAACTTTCCTCTAAGTCAGAATTTCTCAACACTTTTTACTCATTATTGTTCCACATGGAGCCTCTGCAGTCATTAATTTTTTTCTAATCATATCTGTGTGAAATTTAAATACAACATATATACTTTTATACCTGCATATGTGCTGTATGTATACCTGTGTTTTATTCCTAAAAAGAGTTTTTCTTTACTCCTCAAGAACCTTTCTTGGGGGTGATACTACTCGTGTTAAGCATGCATGCTCTAAGTAAAGAAATTTAATTCTACTTGTTACTCCATCCCAAATACAGCACCAAGGATGGTTTAATAATATATAACTCTTAGGAATCGATGAATGCATTCATGCTTATAAAATAAGCCCTGAATTTAATTAGAGGCTGACTTTAGAATTTGGGTGAACTGTCCTTTTCCTTTGTTACTGTTTCTTCTACTTTGTTACCCAAATTTAAATTATTTCATTTGTAGCTAATATTTATGCACAGGAATGAACAGAAGCAACAACTGAAATTTAGGTTAATCAATGTTTTCTGAGCATTGGCAGCATAATGCATGTTTTCATAGTTAAAAGTTAGAATATTTCAACATCAGTGGACAATAATTAGTTGTACATTCCAATTACTCAGAATATCCCTATCTTTCATGGTATGGCTAATTATAGTGTCTTTTTTCTGTGAAACAGTGACTCAAATAATATACCAAATTGGATTTTAAAACAATCAGAACTTAGTCATATTAATAGTTTTCATTGTTGTCATCTTTACTGGACTCTGGCACAAAGAGTTAACTGCTATGAGAATATTATATGACATTATAAACAACACTTGAACATGCATAAGAGTATCACAAAATGGAATGGCTGGGGGAGCACAGACTGAATGACAAAGAAAACACCGTTGTCAGATTGGTAGTGACATTACTTCTCTAGTGTCACAGTGAGCAACAGAATATAAGCTCTGCCTCAGGTATGTATAGCTAGGTACGGAGTGTACAGGATATCCCCAAAGTGAGAAAATATAGATTAATCTCAATAATGCCATCAAGTGTAAGTTCAATCTGTAAAAGCAAATAAGATTACCTGTTTTTGACTTTATGGACACCTGTGTAATAAATTATTAGTACAAGAAACCACTGTAGAAAAGGTGAACATATAAGAGATGACTATAGTAGCTCAGAGTAAAAATTCCAGGTCTTATTTACTGTTTATATCTTGTTTTCATTCACCATGATCCGTGATTCAGACATAATATTCGTTCCCTTGTATTCTTTCTTTATATAAAAACAAAAATCTTATTGTGTTTATTTAAAGTATACAGCATGATGCAATAAGATACATAGAGATAGTAAAATGTTATCACAGTGAAACAAATTAACATATTTTTCATTTCACATAGTTATTCATTTTTGTGTGTGTGTGGCAAGAGCAGCTAAAATGTACTCGTTTGACATGAATCTTGTATATAGTGCAATTATATTACCTGTGGTCCTCATTTGTACAGTAGATTTCTAGACTTGTTCATTCTACATTTCTGCTACTTTGTATCCTCTAACCCATATCTCCCCTTTTTAATTCCCCCTACTCTGCCAATGGTAACCAGTGTCATCTTCTACATTTCCATATTTGTGAATTTTTTTCAAGATACCACATATAAATAAGACCATGCAATATTTTTCTTTCTGTTTCTGCCTTGATTTTCTTAGCATAATATTTTCTGGGTTCATCCATTTTATGGAAAACAACAAGATTTCATTCTTTTTTAAGACTGAATAATATTCCAGTGTATGTGTGTATCACAATTTCTTTTTTTTTTTAATTTCAGCATATTATAGGGGTACAGATGTTTAGGTTACGTATGTTGCCTTTACTCCCTCTCCCACTAAGTCTGAGTTTCAAATACGTCCATCCTTTGGGTGGTGCGCATTGCACTCTTTGTGTATGCATATACCCGTCCCCTCCTCCCTCCTCCCCGCCCCTGCCCAACATCCAATAGATGTTATTCTTATATGTACACTTATGTGTTGATCAGTTAATACCAATTTGATGGTGAGTACCTGTGGTGCTTGTTTTTCCATTCTTGGAATACCTCACTTAGTAGAATGTGTTCCAGCGCTTTCCAGGAGTATACAAGAGGTGCTGTATCACCACTGTTTCTTAAAGCTGAATAATACTCCATGGTATACATATACCACATTTTATTAATCCACTCAAGTATACCACCGTTTCTTAATCTATTCATTATTCAATATATTCATTGATTGACAGACCCTTAGGTTGTTTCCATAACTTGTCCATTGTGAATAATGAGATGGTAATTTCATTTTCTTTAAGTGTATGCCCGGAAGAGGAAATGCTGAGTTATATGGTCATTCTATTTTTAATTTATTTAGAAACCTCCTTGATGTTTTTCATAATTGCTGTACCAATCTTCATTTTCATCAACAGTGACCAAGGATTCTTTTTTCTCCACAACCTCACCAACATTTGTTATCATTTGTCTTTTTGATAATAGCCATCCTAATGAATATGAGGTGGTATTTCATAGTTGTTTTGATTTGCATTTCCCTGATGATTAATGATGTTGAACACCTTTTCATATACTTGTTCATTTTTTTGTCTTCTTTGTGGAAATATCTACTTAGTCCTTTTGCCTGTTTCTTAATCAGGTTGTCTATTTTTCCAAGTTTAAGTTTTATGAGTTCTTTATAAGTGTTAGATATTAACTTATTGTCAGATATATGGTTTGCAAATGTTTCTTCCAAGTAACTAAGGGGCCATTTCATTTTGATTGTTTCCTTTGCTGTGAAGAAAGTTTTCAGTTTGATACAGTCCTAATTATTTATTTTTGCTTTTGTTGCCTGAGCTTTTGATGTGACATTCAAAAAATCATTGCCAAGACTAATGTCCAGGAGCTTTTTGTCTATGTTCTCGTCTAAATTTTTTAGTTTCTGAACTTATGTTTATGGCTTTTCTCTGTTTTATTTTATTTTTTTAATTTTTAATTTTTTTTATTTCAGCATATTATGGAGGTACAAATGCTTAGGTTACATATACTGCCCCTGCCCCCTCTTCCCCCCGTCAGAGCTTCAAGCGTGTTCCTCCCCCAGACGGTGCGCACCACACCCATTAGGTGTGACTATATCCATCCTCTCCTCCTCCCTCCCACCTGCCCGACGCCCATGAATGTTATCTATTTTAAGTTGATTTTTGTGTATGGTGTAAGATCAGAAGTTCAATTTTATTCTCTTGTGTGTGAAAATCCACTTTACTCTTCATTATTTATTGAAGAGACTATTCTTTCCCCATTGTATCCTCTTGCTGCCCTTGTTAAAAATTAGTTGACTGTATGTTTGAATTTATTTCTGGGCTCTCTATTCTCTTCCACTGGTTTATGAGTCTGTTTTATGTCAGAACCATGCTGTTTCAATTACCATAGCTTTGTAATATAATTTTAAATCAGGATGTGTGATGCCTCCAACTTTGTATTTCATTTTTAGAATTATTTTGTCTATTTGGGGTCTTTTAGGGTTTCTTCTGAATTTTAGGATTTTTTTTTCCTATATTTTTGTGAAGAATACCACTGGAATTTTGTTAGAAATTGCGTTGAATCTGTATATTGCTTTGAGTAGTATGGGCATTTTAACAATATTAATGCTTCAGATCAATGAGCATGAGATAGCTTTCAATTTATTTGTATCTTCGTTAGTTCAACATCCTTTCTGGACAAAATGTCTCAATGGTTAAGGCATAGAAAGAAAGTTCCTTGGCATAATAAAGGTCATTTATTTAAAAAAATAAAAAACACATTAACATAATCAGTGGGGGAAAACTGAAAGCTTTTTCGTTTAGATTTGGTACAAGGTAAGAATGCCCACTCTTGCCACTTCTATTCAGCATAAAACTGGAAGTAGTAACATGATTAATCAGAAAAAAAAAAAAAGGCATCCAAATTGCGAAGGAAGAAATAAAATTGTCATTTGCAGATGACATAATCCTATATGTAAAAAACTTTGAAGATTCCATAAAAAGGTATTATAATTACTAAATAAATTCAGTAAAGTTGCAGAATACAAAATCAACATTATCATTAGCATTTTATTCATAAATAACAACTACACTGATCATGAAATTGAGAAAATAATCTTATTTATGATAGCATCAAAAAAAGCATGTAGGAAAATATTTGACCAAGGAGATAAAATATCCAACACTGAAAACAATAAAATATTATATTCTTTCTTTTAGCAGGGGCTCTTTTAATTGTTAGGTATAAAATGATGAATATCCTTGATGTGTTTAGAATCTTGTACAATACTTCTGGAAACTTTATATGCATAAGAATCACCTGAAAAGCTTATTAAAACACAGATTCTCACCCAGAGATTCTAGTTTTTTTAATGTATGGTAATGAGGCCTGAGATTCTATATTTCTAACAGGCAGCCAGAGCTGACGTGGTTCTTCTGCAAACCACACTTTTCATTAGAACTGATTAATACTGTGAAATAAGCCATTTTCTGTACTAAGTTTATCTTCTGTTTCATTTATTCATTCTAAGAATACTTCATCATTCTACTCAGACTATTCATCTACCTCATCATTTCTTCTACTTTTTTCTTCACAATCACCTCTTGGGTGTTTATTTTCATGCCCTCAAATTCTAGGATGGCTTTGGAAATAACAACAAAAACACACCTGAATCTATTTTTAGTAGAAATTCCCTTTCACTGATAACTTTTTAAATATTTGTTCTCCCTGGTATGCTTAAAATAAAAAGGGAAAGGCAGTTTGTATACATGAAAATGCGAGCTACATTTATATGAAGAGAAAAATTTAGCCAGAAGAATCCATTATCTACTACAGATGTGAATAGCAGCATTATTTTCTAGTGAATACCAAATTTACTGTTGTAAATAAGCAAAAACTTGCACCCAAAATAATCTGACCTTTTTGTATGCTTATTTATTTCATGTATTATGCTTATGAATGAATACAAAGTGGTATATTTGTAATGATAAACTAAGCCAGTATTTTTTTATTCTCTAATCAATGAGATAGTTCCCTGCAATCTATAAATAATATTAGTGCAATAGATTTTCTAATAATATGCACTATTTAATATTTCTCTCTTACTTATACATTAAAGAAACACACATTCTTACATAATATGCTCAAGTACCTGGGCTTCCTTCTCCTAGGTCTAGTCTATGATGGAAAAGTACTATCAGCATTTTTTCAGTACATATGTTGTATCTGTTTGTGTTTGTACCCAAGAAAGTGGGCATGAGCAATGAAGGGGTGTACTGAGGAGGACAGGAGAAATGGAGGATAACTGCAGTGGCATGATCCCAATCTATTTTGATATAATATACAGAGGCCAGAGTAGGAGCAAAAAACAAAAAGAGGAAGAAAATGAAAAAAAAATGAAGACATGTGTTTTTTTGTCCATACCAGTAACCAATTTCCATTCAGTAAACCAGAATTAAATCTGTGATTAATTTCCTTCTGTATATAATTTTTAAATGTCTGATGATCCTTGCTTACTGAATATTCCAGATAAATGTACTTTTAAGGATTTAGTGGCATAGTACAGGAAAACTTATTTTTAAAAAGTTATTTTTGTTGATACATAGATTTATGAATCACTCAGAACCTATAGTAAATTGTTGTTAATGAATGAAAAATACAATGCATAATTAATGGCTTTCCATGATAGATGGTAGTGAATTTACTATCTGTAATGATAATTAATTGTATTCCTGTATTTCTAGTGAACGGATTACATGATGCATTTTAATTACTTTAATTGATAGCTATCAGGTATTTTTTTTAACTCAATTTATACCACAATTTAGATTTAATGAAAGACAAATCTATCATGAATTTAAATTAGCCCTGAACATGTTATTGTGCCATCAAATATTCAAAATATTTGTTTCTCTCTAAAGACACTCACACAAACACATGAACACAAATTATCAATGTTTCCTTTTGTTTTTCTTTTAGTCTAAAGTCCCTAAGTCTAAAGGAAATTATTGCTATTGCTTCTTACTCATACAGTCTAAGAAAATCAAATTGTTTACAAGGTCTTGGACAGTAAGTAACTTCAAACCTTCAAAACCCCAGTATGAATACATTAAGAAATAATAACCCATTGTACAACCCTTCATTACACTTTTATTTTATCTGTCGAAAAAGACATCAAAATTGTTCATTCTCTGTACAGATGAAAAAGGAAACTACTAACCCAAGAATGCAGCTTTGAATTTAACAAAAGAATGCAGCAATGTGCAGATGAGTACATTTCTCAACTTGGACTGTAAAGCAAAATGCATCAGTTCTTTCTGATAGTGAGCCTCTCTCTTATCTCATTTGGCTGTGTATGCAAAAACTTAAGGCCAAAAATATCAGTGTTTAGCTTCTGACAGAATTTGTCATATTAAATATGAACTATGAAATACCAAAATACCAACAATAGTAATCCTTTATATTGGGAGAAAAAAATTAGATGCCCGTCCCTTTACAGTTCACTTCTAGGCACCTGGGTGATAAGTTCTCAGAGTTTGCTTCCAAAACTTGCTCATATACAGAACAAAGTCAAGATGCTACATGGCTTTGACAACAAAAACAGCTCCAAGTCATAGCCTCAATAAACCTAAGCTCCTGAATTATATCCAATAGATTTGACATACTATTTTCATCATCAACTCAATCCTATATCCCAACTCATAAAAACCAAGAAAAAATGTATCTTTTTATTTAGTATCTCAGAGCACTCAGCGTTTGATTGGAAAAGAATAAACATAAACCCCAGCAACAAATAGCAAAAGGTAAGAAAGGAAAGTACACATGAAATTAGTAAGCACAGTACACACTCTCGATTCAATTCATTATATGAAAATAATTGCAGGGATGCTTTGATTTGGTACTGTAGTCATATTATTTTGGGTAAATGCTTTTAGAATCTGCTGGGTGGTTTGAATAGCCAAGTCAAGAATAATTATATACAAATGAATAAGAAGTCAGCTACAGATAAACTTAGAAAATACAACAAAATCAAACAAATTTGGAAAGTGGGCATGAAACAATACATATAATTTATTTTTAAAGAGTTTTTGGAGTATCAAATTATACATGAAATGAGAAGTCCTCTACATGTTAGTGAAATGAAGAACGTCAAACCTTGCTAAATATGTACAGTGGTATCTGAAGAAGAAATGTTGAATTAGCTCTAAAAAGTGATTCATTTTAATACTAATCATAATTTTTAGATGTGATTCAAGAAAGTAGCTAAAATTCTGAGTCAGGGTTAGAGTTGCATATAGGGATAAAATAAAAATCAGTCACTGGACAAGTGAAATATATTCAAGTGTTCCCGGGAGGAAAAAAAGTAGCCTCATCTAGGGAGAGGCCTGACTGCTCTAAAGAAATGTTATGTAGCACAATATCCACAGAAGAACTAGCATGGATGATTTATGAAGCCTGAGGGAGATAGAAAGTACACTGAAACATAAAGGTATAGGCAGGTGGGAAATAGTCATGAATATGAAAATAGTTGAGGGCGAATAGGGGAATGCCTTTCATTATATATCAACAGTTATAAATGGAAATTCAGTGAAAGATAATTTTTATATACAACAATAGTAATTAAAAACACAAGAAGACATAGAAAATAATCATGTATGTTACCAGGAGAAGGATTTCCAAGAAATCATTACTAGTACATAAGTTTCGGTTTTATTTTATGATCATTAGTATATAAATATCTAAAATTAGAGGAAAGATATATAAGGCAATAGCAACATGTCATGTTTTCATATTACACAGCCTTACTCTAACTGTAGAATACGCAAGATTTGTCTTCCTGTGTTTGGCTTATTTCACTTAACATGATGCTCTCCAGTAGCATGCCTGGCCTCTACTTGCTAGGTGCCAACAACATCCCTCACCACTGCCAATTGAGTATCACAAACATTTCCAGACATTGCCATGTTCCCCCTCCAGGCAAAATCACTACCATTTGACAACAACCACTATAGAGTGTAACTCCTCAAAAGTGATTAAAATACATATTTATACAGTTTTTGTTTCTGTTTTTGGTTTTGGTGGTGTATGTGTATAGGGGGATGGTATTTGTTACTAACGGCCTATCTGGGTAATATTATTAGTCTACCCAGGGATGATATGCTAAATCATTTGGTTTCTTTCCTCTAGAAACACATGCAAGAACTTATTCAAGAATCTGATCTTCCTATTACTCTTGTAAATGCCTATATGAAGTGATATATCTAGAAAAAAAGCCAATAAACCATGTTATCCATCATTTCCTCTGCAGATCACTAAATCCATATTGTAATCCATCATGGTAGTAAAACCACCAAAAAAACTTCTAAAAGGACCAATATAATTTTTTTTCTGACTTATGTAATGACAAACTCTCCCTGACTTCTCAGTGATAACCTCTATAGGATCAGCCAGTCCCACTCTAGTTAGCTATTTAAAAATACACATGAACATACATGCTTAGTTGATTTTCTATGCACCCAAGAGTGAAGGAAACAAAGAGACTGCAAAAGGAAGTACAAAGTACCAAAGCAACGTTTCAGTGCTTATTTAAAAAAACCTCATTAGATAGATACTGAGCTAATATTACTCAGATGGTGGTCACCAGGATAAACACAAACAAGGACACAGATTTTGCTTTAAGTAAGTCTACAGCCAACATACTCTGCTTCCAGATGATATGCATGGTAAAAGACGTGATGATTGTGTTTCTGTGGAACTCTTTACTCCAGAAAAAATAAAAGGAATAAGCTGGCTCATTCCTGAGACAGCATGACATCTAATCCAGGGAAAAGTTAGACCAGGGGGAGGTGGTAAATGGCTCTCTACTTTCCTTATAAATCTGGACAAAAAGCTCCAATGAACTTTCTGTGGGTTTCCCAGGCAGTAGTTCATAAAATTACTTTCTTATAATGCTGTGTATGTCACTACCCATCTGATCCAGATTGATATGATCTTATTGATTTTCACATCCCTGAAAATGTCTCAAATACCTCTTTGATGTGAAAGGAAGCAGAGACAAAAGGAGAAAAATGTCATAGTTTTGCAAGAATTGAGTAGACTAAGGAGAGATGGGTCTGGCTAGTCCTGGAGGCTCACTTACTCTCTTCTTTTAGTAGGTTAGTAAAGAGCTGATTCAGCAGGTCAGAAGTGGCCCAGTGGAGGGACAGACTGATACCATCATTACTGATGGAGTGTTCCTCCTATCAGGCCACTTTCTCAGCCAGAGAACTTTTATTTTCACATGTTTGCATAACCGTTTCTTTTGTTGACCCAATACATATGTAAACCATTACAGAAGTGGGGACTTCTTCACTGAAAATTTGGCCAAGGTGGGTACAGCCCATTCATATTAGCCTAAACTGGAAGTTCAGGGATAACTTTTTGAAACTGTGATGTTCTTCTACTTAAACTTCATGTAAGTTTTTCCCCAACAAAGTTTATTTTAAATCTGCACTATGTGTGATCAGTGCTGTCTATCTGTAACTCCTTCATATCATAGGTTCATCCTAGAACATCCTGTAATGCTTATAATTCTTATCAAATTATATATTTAAAAAGAAATATTCAATATGCTACCATTATTTTAACTAGTTAATATGTCATAACTCTCTAAAATGTCATTAACACATTGAATGAAACTTTAACATTTCTTGTATAAACACATGTATGTCAGAGAAAAAATGTATTTCATGACATTTCAGTTAATTCTCAAATTGCCCATGGACTTTAATATCATTAAAAGTCTTTTGTCTCAGAGAAAAAGTAAGATTGATTTGATAATATAATATTGATAATAAAGATTCTGCACACTAAAAATCCTAGAAAATTAAATATCATCCAATCATGAGTTGAAATGCAAATTCAAATTTTTTTATGTAATATTTGTCATTTAAAAAACTTGTTCCTGAAATTGTTTCTGTCGCTAGTATAATTTTAGCATGTTTTTGCTTTCACACAGTTTTAAAGGGTTTTTTTTTCTTAGCAGCATTGGTAGTGGGATGTAATGAGTTTTCATGAAATATCTTTGCATATATTTTCATAGTGAAATTCATACAATACTATTAAAATACAATGAGATATGACATGGATAAGAAGTCTTACTCAAATGAGTATATATATTGTATAATTCCATTTATATTAAGTTTTAGAATGGACAAATAGAACAGTGTTTGCTACTGTAAGATTGAAATTGGGATTGATTTGGAAAGAGCATGAATTTGCTTTCTAGGATAAGGGTAATATTACATCCACAAATAGAGGATTTGACTACAGAAGTGAAATCATTTATCAAAATTTAGACAAAGTACGCTTAGGATTTATGCATTTCATTTTATCTCAAACGAAGAAAAAGATATATTGGGTTCTAATTAATGATACAAATGTTGTAGTATTTAGAGGAATATGCTAATGTCTGCAATTTACCTTGAAAAATATCCAAAAATAAGATGACTTGATAGATGGTGGGTATACGGTGTTCTCTGCAAAATCTTTTAACTTTACTGTATTTGTGAAAGTTTTTATTATAAAATGTTATGAAATAAGTAAATTAAATATACTTTTATAAGTATAATGAAAATAAAATGAGAAAAATTAATTTAAATATAATAAAAATATAATGAAATATCATCAAGTACAAATTAGAATTGCCAACTAAAAACAAAACTTATTGACAATTAAAATAATATGTAACTAACACAAGAAACACTGAAACCACATTTCTGAGGAGAATATTTCTAATGTCTTATAATATGAGCAGATAGACTATAATTGTTATATACAATATGAAAACTATTATAATGAGAAAAATCTAAGGTGAAAAGACATAATATTTGTGAAATATATCAATTTTTCCAGTACAAAGCTTTCCTCAAAATTAATATATAGGAAAGCAATTATTCAAAGTAATTCACAGAATTTCACTAATGTAAAAAAATGATTTATGTGAAATTTAAAAGGACACAGCACAAATGTAAACTTAGCCTTCTGAAAATCAGACTTCTCCTTTATCCCATTCTCTTTAGAAGGTCTTAGCTCCTTTCAATGGTTAAGTATTTAGAGGTCCTCGAAATTTTTCATTAATGTAGTGAAATGGGTATTCCAACACAAAATGTAATGTTGAGCAAGATACACCCTCAAGTTTACAATGCTTAAGACTTCTTATTGTAATTCATGGTCATCCCTTTCTCTGAAAATACTGTGTCATATTGTTTAGCAGTTACATTTTTCATTTCATAAAATAATTAAAATATCTTATGTAAATATCCTTCTTATAAATCTCTTTATATTCAGCTTTTTTATCCCTTCAATAAACTAAACTTAGATATAAAAGTGACTGATTTTATGTATTTTATTTCAGTCTGTCTCCAAAATATTTATTTGGGTCTGTAAAGTATATCCCAATCCAATTTTTTAAATTGTGACTAAAGCTCTTGATGAATAGTAATCAGATATTACTTGGTAACTATTAAAAACTGATAAATGAGTCTTATTCCTTGAGATTAGCTTTTAATAATTTTAGTTTGAAGGACCTAGTATTTATATTTCAATCATACCTATGGATAATTCTAATAACCATAAAAATTTGGAATAATTATTTTATTTTATTTTTATTTTTTGAGACAGAGTCTTGCTCCGTCATCAAGGCTGGAGTGAAGTCACGTGATTACAGCTTAGTGTAGCCTTGAACTCCTGGACTCAAGGGATCCTTCTGCCTCAGCCTCCCAAATAGCTAGGACTACAGGTGGGTACCACCATGCCCCGTAAAGAACCGTTATTTTAAATAGTGTTCTAAAACAATTTCATCCCATTTTTCTTATCTGGTAGTTATCATGAATGCCTATGGGTATAGCCCCATTGGCTTAAGTAATACATATTTTTTAATGTCTTAATTTAAGAAAGCCTATCAACTAAACAACTTTTATATTATGGTTTAGTCTATTGAAATAAGCAGAAGTGGATCAATTAGAAGTTATTGAACCAAAATAATTCGCAGACTAAAGCCATTAACACCTCACTCTTTCTTAAGTCAAAGTATTTCAAAATTCCTAAATGATATTCTAGTGAAATAGGTATTTGTGCAAGGTACGAAAGAGGCTAGAATTTTTTAAGAAGTGATGACAATCTTTGGTGTCACCTTAACTCAGGTAATCACTCCAGACAAAAGATACACATACCAATTATTTCCTGAAATATAAAAAAATTATGATATTGTACCAGTCGGTATGTATTTGATTTAGTATTTTAAGACCACTTTCAAAATATATCAAAATAAGAATTCAAATGTGCCATATGTGGTCATAACCACATAAGGTTAGAGGTAGACAACAAGCAGGGGAAGAGATCATGAAAGTCGAGTGGGGCATAATTTTGTAGTTGGAGTAAGTACAAAGGATAGAGTTTTACCAGAAGAACATCACAGAAGACAAATCACAGAATTAATTCTGTGGACATAATCGAAGAGCCAGAATTAGGAAGGAAATGAAATAGATAACTTGGGAGGTGGGAGAACAAGGAAACAGAAGATCAGGTAAGGTTAATCAGGCCAAGTATCAAGAATTGTGGTAAAAAATTGGTACATTAAATCACAAAGTCAATTCTAGAGATGATTTTGAAGAAATCAGTTTATGTTAATATAATGTCTTTTTTTCTTTTTCTTTTTCTGAGTCCTTAAAGATTTTTTCCAATGCTGTATTTCTCTCTTATAGTATATTAGTTTTATGTTTCAAGCATTTGCTTTAGATTTCAGGAAAATAATAGTTTTGTTGTGTCTTGAGTTCAGAAGTTCCCTGGACACAGTTTCTCATGTTATTCCTGTGGGAATGATTGGGTAATAAAATTTTAATAATAAACAGGTGAAATTATAACTAGTGATTATGTGATTAAATTTTAAAAAGTTTTTTATTAAAGTAATGTCAGGGAATCTGTGCTGTTCAACCTATGCTTAACTTAGATAACACAGAAAACGTGATTAAAATTTGTGGATGAAATTGATTTGGTGATATTAGCCAATATATTCATGAATAAATGAAATGAATGAATGAAGGAAGGAAGAAAATAATATTAACAATATTTTTATCAGAAAGAAAATGAAAATTGAAATGAGCACTAAAGTTATGCATTTAAACTTAAACAAGTATAATCCCTTTTATCCAGGATGAAAAAATGAATTGATTTATTTAAAATTCATTAACCAGGTTGGAAAATAGCTCATGTAGAAAAGTTATCTCAGTTATTATCTCATTATAAGACAATTAGATTCACATGACCTCAAAGGAGACAATCTGAATAATTCTGTTTTGCATAAGATTTATCATAATTGTATGTCTGAGTAGCACACATTAATAGGATTGTTAAAATATTCCACTAAATACTGGAATAAGACAGGTGATATAGAATGGTGGAAAGATTGTAAACTGTGTCATGTAAATAAAGGCTGTTATGATGTTGGCAATAGAGATGCTTAGCAAAGAGCAAAGAAGGAAGGCGAGGAAAGGGAATCACCACAGTCTTAATATTCTCACACTGCTGAAGTCCATTACTATTCAATGCACCAACAACTATTTCTCTGATTATTTGACAACACGTGAAGTCTTTCTGTTCAAGTTGTCTGAGAATCATTGATCCCAACATCAAAATGTAGTTGTTTTTGAAGGACTGTCATGTGAAAGAAGAAGGCTTCTCTTTTTATTTCAGAGAGAACAAGTAAATGATTAGATGAATTAAAGAGATAGATTTTTAACTCCATATATTGAATTAATATCTATTTAGGCCACTATCAGTAGTAATTAAGCAAAGGCTACATACATGACCATTTTCAATCCTATGATATAAACCAGATTTTTGCTTCACATGGTTAGTCTCTCTGATATCCATTAGTGTCCAGCCATTAGTGTCCATTCAAGATTTTAAGGTTCTATTCACAATACTTTAATTTGGAAGGAGAAACAATTTTCCAAATGTTTTGTCTACCTTACAATATTTTATTAATCAAATAAACACTCAAATAGGCTTTTTGATAAATCCTAAATCAATTGACTTTAAGTTTCTTTATTTTCTTTTTAATCTGTATCTCATTCAGCAAGAGCTACTTATTAAAATTGATGTTATTATTCTCTGTATTATCAGTATCTGGTATGTAGCATTCACGGGCTCAGAATGCTCTGTTGAATAGAGATGACAAAAAAAAAAAAAATCATACCCTCAAAAAAAACCCCACAGGCCGGGCGCGGTGGCTCACGCTTGTAATCCTAGCACTTTGGGAGGCCCAGGCGGGTGGACTGTTTGAGCTCAGGAGTTTGAAACCAGCCTGAGCAAGAGAGAGATCCCGTCTCTACTAAAAATAGAAAGAAATTAATCGGACAACTAAAAATATACAGAAAAAATTGGCCGAGCATGGTGGTGCATGCCTGTAGTCCCAGCTATTCGGGAGGCTGAGGCAAAAGGATTGCTTGAGCCCAGGAGTTTGAGGTTGCTGTGAGCTAGGCTGATGCCACGGCACTCACTCTAGCCGGGGCAACAGAGTGAGACTCTGTCTCAAAAAAAAAAAAAAAAAAAAAGTAACCTGCAATCCTGGAATTCTTACCACTAGCATCATTTTAAATAAGGCACTTGCCAAATAATAATGACAAAGTGCCTGTTTGATCCAGAAAGAAAAGTACATGGACTCACTATTTGTTAGTTAATCCATCGTCCAGAAGAAATTCATCATCTAGCAGAAATTAGGGCCTGAAGGAAGATAAATTTGAGTAGCCTAAAGTAGGATATGCTACTTCACGAGGCAGGTTCAGTCATTGCAATGACGTTGGGGCTTTCAAACTGGCTAGAGCATTGCTAGAGTTATGTATCAAGTAGAAAAAATTATGGCAAGCTTAGATTACTCCATAATTTTTCTCCAGGCATGTTTGTGAAAATTAACAAAAAAATAAATTTCAGGTGAACACTATCCCTACTTAGCAAAGGTCATCGATTAGCAGGTTGATATATGTGAATCATTTGAAGACTATGTGGTTATTACAGGCCTGTTAATTGGAGAATACAATGAAATGTTCACTGACTTGGAGAATCATGACAGCACACTCAAATTAGCATTTCAACCTCATCTGGTTGATATCTCCATGGCACCTGAAGAACTACAGATGGAATTGATTGAGTTCTCAATAGATGAGATTTTAAAGGCATTGTTTGATTCTAAGAAAGACCTAACTAAAATATGGAAAAAGGCAGTAGAATACACATACCTTCAGGAACATGCCCGAAAAAGATGCTTTTTTGCTTTTCAATCACTTATTGCTGTGAATATATGAATA
>CAUYSK010056318.1:0-18076 GCA_963575035.1 Avahi laniger
ACAGCTAAAAATATATCTAGAAAAAAATTAGCCGGGCATGGTGGCTCATGCCTGTAGTCCCAGCTACTTGGGAGGCTGAGACAGTAGGATTGCCTGAGCCCAGGAGTTTGAGGTTGCTGTGAGCTAGGCTGACACCACGGCACTCGCTCCAGGCAAGAGAGTGAGACTCTGTCTCAAAAAAAAAAAAAAAAAAAAGAAACTATAGACACGATCATTTCCAGTGTCTTTGGGATCCTAACTAGACCATAGTCTCCCCAACAGCATGCCTCGGAAATGCCAGCTGAAATTTTACTCTAAGTTCTGGAAAGGCCTGTGAATTCTATCAAGAATTTGCTGCACACCGTGGGAGGATTTTACGGTGTAGACATGACCACATGATAGGCTTCTTATATCCCTAGCAACTTTTAAAGTCTAAGATGCAGAATAAAGACTACTGCCTTAATAATACCAAAGGGCCACATCCACACAGGCAAGATTGTGAGCAAGGTTCACAGTTTAACTACCATAAAATTTAGCTGCTGCTTTCATTTGAGAAATGTGGCAGATAAAAGCAGTTTCAATATTGCAACCGTTTCATTAATGTAGATGTCGCACAGATATATTAAATTTTTTCCTCTCAGCAGCATGCTCTAAGAAAATAGTAAAAGTATTATGTTTGCATGATACTGATTTGACATGTAGTCTGAGAAATATATGAAATGTATTTCTAAAGGACTTGGCTTATGAAAAGTCATATCTGAGGCAGTGTGGAATCAATTCTCAGGGATAGTTTATGGTCCAGGAACTCTTACAAGGTAATGGGAGAAACTGGAATATATATATATATATATATATATATCCTATATTGAAAAAAGAAATATTAATATCCTATATTGAACTTCATCATGGGGGAAGAATAAAATTTATGCAATCCCTTTTTAAATTGATATTTGCAACATGTCAACAGTATTCACTTAGTCTAAAAATTAGGTTGATGTAATTTTCCAGTTTGCCTTTTGTATCTTCCGGATGCTTCCAAGTCAGCTAGAAATACAGATTTTTGTCATATTCTGGTAACCTAAATATAAGAAGATCCTAGAAAACAACTTTTCATGGTGTATTGATAGAAACAAATACATATATTATGTATATATTATTTATATATAGGAGATACATGTGTATATATACATCTCCTCGTTTGATGCAACCACCTATATCCTGTAAAAGTATCCCAAATAACTGATATGAAGAAGATTTGCTGACACTTCTTTAGCAAAATCTGATTATAATATAGGCACGGGAATTCTAGTTGTCTCCTCCCAAGAGGAGGAACCCATGGCAAAATAGCCCAGATAAACAGAAAACATGGCAGAAAGAGAACAGATAAATAAAATTACATCGTACTAAGAAAATATTAACAGATACCATTGGAAGTGTGTCAAAAAAAAAGAATTTATAGAACAGCAAATTGTGGTACAGCAAGCTATCATATCACTGCAGAATAGCAGAAAAAGAACACTGTACTCATGGGGAAAATACCCTTTTTATTAAAACTATGGAAAATCCTTTTTTGTATGAATTTAGAAAGTTGGGATATCATAACAAGGCTGATATCTCTCCAACATATCTTCTATATTAAAATCAAAATAGATTTCAAGTTTGTCCTATTTGCCTACTATAGTCTGACAAAGGGAATTAATACTATAAATCAAAACTATTTTCTCTGAAGTTACTTGTATGATGAAGCATGTTGAATTTTTTATTTGTAAAAGTTTCAGAGACATTTTGGCAGCCTAATACCAGTATTCATGGGGCTCCATCTCTGGCTTTTAAATTAGGTAAAATATGAGAAACTCAGAAACTGACACTCAGCATTCTTTCTGAGATACCAGCTTGGAACACCAATGTTCTTAAAAGGAAAATTACAGTTAATAAAACATTTCTGAAAATAGAAAATATCATTTAAATCGTTTAATAGTATTGTGTACATGTTCCCTTTATGTGCACAATAATTTTAAAGAATAATTTGAAATATTAAGCTAAATTAATTCTGAAAATACAGGAGTTTGTATACATAGTAGCAGTACCTTGGAAATATAGTACTGATCACCTGTGGGATAATTTTTTTTTTTTGACTGTAGCAACATCCCTGAACCTGAGCATCTGTCTGCATCATCTGTATTACTCTTCTCTTTGCACTCTGTCTGTGGACATTTCTCATGTGACTTCTGGCTTTTCTTTTATATTTGAGGTCCATTTTCATCCATCACTTTGGGTTCTTCCTCCAAACTGCCTATTTGTAAATAAGGCCTCCTTAGTCCATCTTTCTTCTTTTCCTGTGCTTTTCTTCAATATCTTCTTTCCTCTTGACATTTTTGGTATCATTCAATTAATTTGGCACACATTTTTTAAGTGGCCACTTTCTTCTAGGCACTGGGAAGACAAGATAAATCAGAGGTGGCCCTTGCATTTATGGAGCACACAGCAAACTGAGGGAAATAAAAAAGTGAAAAAATCATTAAAATACATTGTAAGAAGACAGAGAAATGTGAAAATTGTATGGGATTACAGAATGCTGAAGCTTGAGAGGAGCACAAATTATGATGGAAATGTCATTTGAGCCAGTTCTTGAAAGATGACGTAAGGCAGATAAGAGAGAAGAGGGAGGATCATTGATGCCGGAGGAACAGCATCTGCAAATACACGAAGAGATGAAGAGCACAGAATGTTCTAAGACCAGAGAATGTTCAAAGTGGCTGCAAAGCAATGTATACAAGAGGAACAGGGTAGGAGACGAGACTGAAAATAAACTGTGGCTAAATTGTGGAGGTTTTTACAAAATTTTATGCCACGCAAAGTAATTGAGATTGTATCCCATATGCAATAATTTAAAGCCCAAAGTGCAGTTTCAGATTTTTGGTGTAGATAGATCATTTAGGCAAAGTAGAGTGGGAGATATTGAAAATGAGGATGAGAGAAGGGAGAAGGTGAGACCAGACATGAGCTGTTACTATAGAGAGGTAAGCAATTGTCTAGAAGCCAAGGCTATTCAGGCTACAGCAGTGGGTTAAAGAGAAGTGCGGTGCGGGATCAGGGGGTGGTGCGAGGGTGAAATGATGAGACATTCGGAAGATAAACTGATGATCAAACAAACAAATGTGACTTAGTAATAGGATATGAGAATGAAAAAGAGTAAAAAGTCATGGACACACCAGGTTTTTATCTTGAAGAATTGCCTTATAATAATGTCACTTAACCAAGATAAGAAACATTAGATGAATGGAATGTACTAAGAATGAAGGCCTCATATAATATGAAAGTTAAATTATTCATGCCGTTTGACATGCAGGATGGGATCTCAAAAAAGAGGTCAGGACTGGAAAAGTAAATTTGAGAGTTGTTTTAGCCTGAATAGGGTTGCCCTGAAAGAAGAGCCTGAAGCAAGAATATGCATACAGTTTATTTGGGAGGTGATCCTGAGAGCAAGACTGAGGGAATAGGAAAAGAGAGACAGGCAAGGAGGAAAAACCAGTTTAAGAGCATTATTGAGGCTGTCACTGTGGGTAGCGGTACTCGACTCCACCAGTCCTGCTGAGAAAGGACTTTTCCCAGAAATGAGCCCGTGATGGACAGGAGGGTAGGGACGTTAATGCATGAAGTGCTACTCCACTGGCTGACGTTTTTCCCAGTGGTAACATCCCCCATTTCCAAGCTACACTTACACTCTGGCCAACCTTGCTTCTACAGTGGTCTGAGCTAGAACTCTTTGTCTAGAAAATTAATAAGGGGGTTATTGATGCTAGATTTGGTCAGGATGAAATAGATAGAAGCCCACATGGAACTGCCCACACCATTCACAGCTGAAAACAGAGTTGGCACTTACAGGATATGAGTCAGGGCATCAGATGTGTGTACTATAAGAGACAACTATGAATACGTGCTAGTTGGAGCTGCTAGACTTGATGAGATCACTAGAGTAAACATGAAGACCAGCACCTTTTGAAATGGCCAGATTTCACTGCAAATCTGTGGAAAGTATTTGTATTTATTTCTATATGCACTTTGCTGGGAAATAAGTCTATGGTTTTCACCAAGTTCTCAAAGTGGTTCTTGATCCAGAATAGTTTAAGAAACACAAATTTGGAGCAGGAATGGAAGTGTGAGAAAAGAAGTTTTTGGAACAACAATGTTTAAGTCAGAGATCAAAAGAGGGAGAAAGAAATAAGTGCGTAGGCTTTGGAACCATAAAGGATTGAGTTTGATCTGGGCTCTGTAACTTATTGGCTATGTGAATTTGAGCAGGGTACTACATTTTCTGAGCCTCATGATACTTCTCTGTGAGAAAGATAAAATGGAGATAAATAATGCATATCACAGTGGTAGTGCGAGTATGAAACCGGAAAGGAGTGCCAAATACTTAGGATAAAGCAAATGCTCATTACGTGAAGAGTTATCAGGTAGAAAAATACTCAGGAAGAAACAGTGTAATAGAATCCCTTCAAAAGTTTCCAGAAGAAGCAAATGATTGTTTTAATTAGGCAAAAAAATAAAAGATATAAAAAAGTATATTGAATTTTGATGACTTTCAAGAACAATCAAAATTCAATGCATAATTGAATTTTTCTTTGCTAAAAAGAAAAAAAAATTCAGTGGATGGATAGAGGTGGTCAGGAGAGGAGCGTGTCAAGCAGCAAATATTGAATTGTCAAAGCAGACTCACAAATCAGACATCACACCCTGGATCAAGCTTTACAAATCATTTTAAAGATGTTCTCAATTAAGAAGCACAGATGAAGCAGAAAGTTTTGGGACATCTGTATGGCTCCTCAGGCTCTTCTTCTACATTACATGTATTATTACTGGCCCAGAATCATGTAGGAGCCCTCCAAAGAAAGTCTTTCAGGGTTATTTTACACAGTTGGGAGCACTTAAGTTATGAAACATCTTCATTTTATACCCAAGAGAGTTCTATAATTGATGAGACATCCTCCAAGGAGCCATGCTTCATAAATCTGTAGATCCTGGGTGTATTTACTATAAATAAACCTTTACTCAGGGACATTCTGCTAAGGGAATTCTGTGAACAGTCTTTTTCTCCTAGCAAATAGTATTAGTCTATTTACATGGAAGTCCAGTGGACAAGGAGATTAGATCAATTGACTTTTCCTTATTTTCTTTCACATAGGGGTTCTTCCCACCCACAAAGAGACTGAATGGATCACAAGTCAACTGCCTGAGTTCTTTTCTTCTCAGTACACTACTCGTTGTCCCTCCCACCTGTAATCCAAATGCCCAATCACATTTCTCTTTCAGTAGGTAAGTATTCATCTGTAATTATTTTGGTATATATTTTCCAGAACTTTCTTTAGATATTTATATACTTATTTATGTATATTGAGTTAAAATGGATTTATAGTGTGTATATATTCATATATGCACATGCACATATATAATCATATTTATATCTTCATGCACATTTATGTAGTTTTGAGACTTTTTTTTTCTTTAACAGTATGTCTTGAAGATCTTTCCACAACATTTCATGGAGTCTTACCTCAATCTTTTAACAATGTCAACAATTGTGAAAAGTCTGAAAGTTTACTCTACTTGCCAGTTTAAGGTTAATCTGCCATAATTTCATGGATGCTGGTAGAAGACACAAGACTCATGGGTTAGAGGCAAAGAACTTAATTACTAATAGCAATAACAATCAGCATTTGTACCAGTTCCCTGAGTTCCAGTTCCCACAGGATAAAACAAAGGATAGGCAATGCCTGCATGTGTAGAGGGTTGGGTTACTCAAGTTTATGCAACTCAAATATTTTCTAATCTGCAGTAAATAAATATACTTTACTTTTGCCTGGAGGAAGATACTATGTTTATTATACTAGAAAATAAGAAAACATGGCTTGTGCTCCAGAGGGAGATGATATCTCTGTCTTCCAAGGATGTTCATTGTACAAACATTCTTGTAAGATATGCAGAAACGTGAGCAGCTAATATCTGGATTGAGTTTGGGCTTGGCTTCAAGTCTGCATTCCCTTCTTCCTGTCTCTCAAAATATGTGTTATCATGTAAATCATGGCCCCAAGAGATTGAAAGCAGCTATTTAAATCCTCCTTTCAGAGAACAGTGGAAATTGAAAACAGGGAATAGGAAACAATATCCTATTAATAGGTACATGTTTCAAAAACTAAGGCTGGTTCAGGTTACCCATATTGTGTGGAATCTTCATTGCATCACAGTAAATGAACTTTCTGCTCTCTCGACCTGTATCTGGGTCTGGAGCCCAGTGAGCACACAGCCTCAGCCTCATTTACCACTTGGTGCACCTATTCCAGCCTATTCCACAGAGCCACAGAGCCACAGAACCAAGAGCCATTTAGCTTGTTTTGAGATCAGGTCTCTGTCTCTGTCTCTGTCTCTCTCTCTCTCTCATATGTGTGTGTGTGTGTGTGTGTGTGTGTGTTTGTGTGTGTCTGTAGTTTTCCACATTGCTGTGTGTTGATGTGTTGGAACAGAGAAGGGCCTCAAAGGATGACCTTAAAATTCTACCTTGACTGGAAGAAAAGATATCATAATAAAAGCTAATTTAAACAGAACTATGGAAATGTATATGCTATAATTTTTTCACAAGGTTATTCTCTGACACCTAAGGTTTAATGTTAGTTTTGACCTGGGTTTTAAATCAATGGAGTTCTTCACTTCTATTTGGAGAGTAAATTTATAGCTTTGGTGAAACTATTGATTGCATTTCTAATCTCACAACTTTCTTTTGTGCCCTAATAATTTAATGACCTTAAAACTCTTATATACTTGCCATATACTAAATAATACTGTCAGGTCTTCCAAATTATAATTATCTAGAATCCAGACATAATCTTCTGGGAAGTGGGGACAGTGGAGTCAGGAAGGATGGGGAATTAGTATGCTCAGTTTTTAAATGTATCCATTTTGTCACTATTAAAAATTAAACACCATTTTTTCAGGCCAGTCAACTGTTTTTGGATCTCAAATTTTAAAAATTAAAAAATAAGAAATAGCATTTGAATGCAATTCAGAACCCAATAAAAATTTTTGTATCATTTGGAATTCTAGAAATGTGTAAAGAAAACCAATTGTCTTTTAAGAAATACGGTAACTCAGAATACAATAGTGTAGCCTTTAATTTTCTACTGTTATTTATAAATGGGGTAAAGCATAATTTTTAAAAAGGTTTCAAAGTTTGAATAAATTGTTATACACAATTAGTGAAGGACAATGCAATCAGACCTTGAAGGACTTTCTTTTCTAATATAGTGTACTTTTTACTTAGATTGTCACTTATCTAGTAATGTGAATTAAAATAAGGAATATATATATATTTAAAAAAACGGCAGACCTACATATTTAGATGGGGAAAAATTAGATAAATATGAAAAATACATCTTTTGTCACAGAAAAAAGACCTAGACTGCTTTCACAGCCTGTTTTTGTGTTATACACAGAGATAAAGGTAATGTCCTTCAGAAGATAAGATTTATTGAGAAGTTTTCTACCTGAGATTCTTGAGAGAAGTTTCTAGAACTATAAGATTCTAGAAGATATAAAACTCATATTGCTGTTTCATACTAGTAATATTTAAATTGTTGATGGTGGTCATTAAAATATGGTCCCATTTTGATATTCAGTCTATTTTTTCCTGAATCTCCTGAGAACCTGTACTATATAAAAGTTTAAAATCAAACTTTTGAATTTCTTAGATCAGAAAAACTTCCAGAAACAGTTCTCAGGACAAACATGGGATTTTTAACCATTTGTTTTGCTAAGAAAACATTTTTTAAAAAACTCACTAGTTTTTGTTAATATTATCAAAAGACTTTTTTCATATACACATAATATTAATCAAAGACATAATGTTGACATAAGGCATAATGTTGAAACTAAGTCCCTGCTTTCAAGAAGAGTACATTCTAAGAGGAAGAGACAATATACAAATGGACAAGTGTGTGTGTGTGTGTGTGTGTGTGTGTGTGTGTGTGTGTGTATGTTAGAGGGTGATGTTATATCAGAGGGAGAAAAATAAAACAGAGTAAATGGAATAAATAGTACCAGAGTGGGATAGGTAGTTATTATTCTCTACAGAATAGTCAAGGAAGAGGTCTCTAATAGGGTGAAATTTGTACAGAGACCTGAAGAAAGTGAGGGAATAAATCACACTGCTATCTGGGAGAAGACTGTTCCTGGCAGGGGGAAATGCAAGTACAAAGGCCCTGAGGCAGACACAATGTGTTAGAAAAACAGCCCGGAGCCCTGCACGGCTGGAACAAAGTGAACTAGGGGAAGACCACAAAGAAAAGATATTAGAAAGTTTGTGGGTGATGAGATTATACAGGGATTTTTAAGCACTTTGGCTCTAACTTTGAGCGAAATACATCACAAATGAATTTGAGCAGAGAAACAATATGATCTGCCTTAAGGTTTTTTTGTGGCCCTCAACTTAATTTTTTAAATTTTAGAATAATATTTTAGGTTTACTGAAAAGTTGCAAAGATAGCAATGAGAGTTCCCTTACAGTTCTCACCCAGTTTCCCCATTGTTAACATCTTACATGGTATGTTTGTCGAAACTAAATAACCAACATTGATACATTACTATTGACCACATTCTAGACTTTAGATTTCATCAATTTCTTCACTATTGTCCTTGATCTGTTCCACAATTCAGTCCAGGGTAGCACATTCCTTTAAGCTGGCATTCATCCCCTATCTCCTTTGATCTGTGACACTTTCTCAGTCTTTCATTGTTTCTTCATGACCTTGGCAATCTTGAACAGTAGTGGCCAGGTTATTTGGTGATGGTGATGATTGGCTGGGAAATGGAGGAGGATGCTTGTGAAGTTGCTTTAAAAAAATTACTTAGGTAAATGTTATATGTTAAATAAAACAAGCTATTATTCTAACAATGAGGAATAGCACTGGAGAAATCACATGTGTTCTCCAGGAATCCCTTCAGAGAAATTCTCTAATGTAGAGATTTTCAAAATACAGTCCACATATTCCTAGAGGCTCCTGAGAGCCTTTCAATGGATCCACAAGATCAGAACTATTGTCATAGTAAGAGTAAGTGATTATTTGGTTTTTTTCCCCACATGTTGATATGTGTGTACTTATGGTACAAAAACAATGTTGAATCAAACTGTTTGTCCTTAACACAAAGCATGACACTGGCACCAAACTGTGCAAAAGTTGTTGCCTTCACACCAGCACATGCTGGTATTAAAAGAAAGTGTCATTATTACTTAAGAATATTTTTGATCAAGCAGCAATACTTATTAATTGTATTAAATCTCAACCCTCAGGCCACAAGACTTTCTAAATTTTCTGTTTGACAAAATTGGAAGAACATTTCTACATGCCACAATAAACTGGTTCTTTTTTTGTTTGTTTGTTTTGAGAAAAAACACTTTTTTTGTTTGTTTGTTTTGAGCTGAACCTGTCACTTTTTTTATGGTGGACCATTTTTACTTGAAACAATTACTAATAGAAAAATTACGGTTATTCAGAGTTGGGAATTTGGAGGACATATTTGAAAATGAATGAAGTCTGTCACTTTAAGGAAAACAACTGTCAGTATTTATTGAATATTTTGAAATGTGAGATTTCAAATGAAAATTATAATTTTTGAAAACTTATATCCATTACCCAAAATCTTTTTTTAAATTAAATCAATGATAATATGATAAATGCAATTTTAAAAATATTTTGTAATGGAATATGTCAACATTTGGGATGATCTGTATCAGGGAATCAAATTTTCCAAAGACCAATGAATGATATTAAAAGATCATGTAAGGGTAAAAGACCATTCTAAATGAAAGACAGGTCAATGAATTTTAATGCAACAGTATAAAAAGTTTATTGATGTGGTTTCCGATTCCTAGTTTCAGCTAACTTTTAAGAAACTAGTGTGTGTGAAATTATATATGTAATTTTTTGTGTGTAAAGAGCATCAAAGAAGATGTCCACAATTATTTGAAAAAAGCATTATAATATTCTCTCTTTTTCTATCCACATATCTGTGTGAAGCTGGATTTTCTTCATATATTTCAACCAAAACCCATATTGCAACAGATTCGATATAAAAACAGATATTAGATTCTAGTTTTGTCTATAAAGCCAGACATGAAAGAGATTTGCAAAAATGTAAAACAGTGAAACTTTTCTTCTTAAATATTTTTGTTTGGGAAAATATTGCAATTTTCACAAAAATATGCTATTTATATTAATATATAATGGATTTATGACTGTTATTTTTGAATGAGTTAATAAATAGAGTTTCTAAAAATTTCTTGGTTTTAATTTCTAATGCGGAAACTATGGACAGATAGCCAACGTGAACAAAAATTCTTTGGAGTTCTCGATGATTTTTAAGAGCATAAAGGGTGGAAGAGACCAGATCAGATGAGAACAGACAAGGAAGAGGAGACCACACCAGACGAGGAGGAGAGTGCTAAGTTCTTAATACACAATACCTCATTCAGACCTCATGAACCATCCTATAAAATAGGTATTGTTCTTTTCCTTGTTTACAGATGAGGAAACTAAGGCTTAGAGAAGTTATATAATCTGCCCAAGGTAACGCCTTAACTCATGAAACTGAGAATCAAAACCAGGATTGACTCCAGAGTCTCTGCTCTTAGCCATCATGCACGTCAGATACTTTCTTTCTGCCTATATGGTTGTTCCCACAGCTTCCTGCAAAGGTGTCCTCAGG
The DNA here is from genome assembly GCA_963575035.1 of Avahi laniger. Classification (NCBI taxonomy): domain Eukaryota; kingdom Metazoa; phylum Chordata; class Mammalia; order Primates; family Indriidae; genus Avahi; species Avahi laniger. Next base: position 10,735 of record CAUYSK010056318.1, read on the forward strand.
CTGGCTCTGGGGCTGAGTCACAGTTGCTGTCCTGGTGATTTACAGTTCCAGATTTTATTTTTACTTTGGATGAGGGAAGGGGCACAGTCTTGGACTGGAGGGCAGAAATTGGGCTTCTTGTATTGTTCTGTCTCTGGGCACAAGAGCATGAACTCTCAGCAGACATCTCTTGTACTAGACCTCACTTGCCCCACCGGTAACATGGGAAGAATAATCCTACTCCTGGTACCTGCCAAAATTACTCTTTTTTTGAGATCATATGTGGAAGAAATCTGCATAAAGGATTAACATTTATTAGACTATGTATAGATATAGCCCCCAACCAAAATTCCAGAGTTAATTCCCAAAAGTCCCCAGCAAACTTGGAAAACCTCCAAAGGATCCTTACCTCCCTACCTTTGTTCATGCCTTTCCACATATCTGAAAGGCCTCTTCATCTTCCCCTACCATAATCCTACCTATCCAAAAGGCGTAGTTCATAGGCTTCCTCCAAGAAGGTGTTAGTGGACAGCTGACCTTGAAGTGGTCCATTTCTCCTACCTAATCTTTGCCTGTAAGCACTTAAGACAGGCATCACTCCTAGCCTTACCATGTAATTACGGATGTATAGGACATCTCTTCTATGGAGGACATGTGTTGGTTTTTGCTTGCCTAATATATTCTCCCCTTTTTAGTAACAGCAATTTGATTTTCCTGTGGTGAACAACCTTCCCTCACTTTTAATCCATATGATTTGGATGGGGTCAATCCCACTTCCAAATCCAGAGGTAGGCATGTGATGTAGGCCTATTCAGAGCTGAACTGTAATGGGTTCAGTGAAGGGCAAGTGCTACAATTAAAAGCACTGAGAATTACTCCTAGGACTTTTGCTAGGACTGTTGGTATAAAAAGCTCTATGTTTGCTACAATTGGATGTAAACATGGAGCTATGAGGGACTTTCACATGGCCAAAAAAAAAAAAAACAAAACCTGAGGATGAAGCCACCCAAGAACAGGTTACAGAAAGAGATCTAATCTGGAGGATAACATTGTTGGAAACACTTGGATCTTAGATTCAGCTTTTCCTGAAACTATTAATAGAAGTAACCTGCCCACATTCTTTTTTTTCCTTTTAAGCTAGTTCGTGTTGGGTTTGTATAATGTGGAACTGAAAGATAGGAACACAACTTCAATTTGTTTATGAACTTTAAGGGGCCAAAGGCCTGATCTTTTTAACTTTACATCTCTTAGCATGGTACCTGATAAGACAAAGGGTCCTCAAGGTGTGATGATTGATTCATTCAATCTCACTTTCTCTGAGCACCTACCATGAGCTGAACTAAGAGGTGGAACCACAAGGAATAATTAAACATAGTCCTTGTCCTCGAGGAGTTCTGAATTTAGTACAAGGAGGAGGTATGAAAATGAACACTTTATAATATAACTTGGGCTATAATAGAAATTTGAGCAAATTTTTGAGGGATTCCAGAGGGTTGGAGGTTTGGGGAGATGGGACATGGGAAGCCCCCTCAGGGGAGGTCACATCTGAGTCGAGTTATTAAAGAACAAATAGAAGTTCCTAAGCAGAGAAGTGGGCATGGGGAAAAGGTGTCCCAGGATGACGTATTCCAGGTGGAAAGAACAAGAGTATATATTAATAATTATAAAATTAACAATAATAAAAACAAAAAAAAAAACCAAACAAAAAAACTTTCAAAACCTACTGGTCTGTCTCTAAAAGTCAAAGGTGTTTATCACTCTCTTACACCCATGCTTTAATACGCATAGTTCTAACTTTACTTTCCCCCTCCATCCCCCCACCCACGCCCGTGGAAAAGCTCCCTTCCTTTCAATTGGTACCAGCTCCTTGAGAACTAATTCTTCAGTTTCTTCATTCAAGTCTACCATTCTATGCTTTAACAGCAACATATACTTCTAAAATACTAACTGGAAAAATATATCTATTTAAATTTGTTTATGGTAGATTTAAAAAGTAGAAAACTTGGTAGACATTATTGAAGAAACTCTATGTTGTCCAAGTTAAATATCACTTAAAACACTAATGACATTTCTTACATACAGATATTTTTCTGTTTTGTTCATTCATACATCTTCAGTGTGTGGCACATCATAAGCACTCAGATATTTGCTGAATGAATGAACGGCTTGTTATAATTAACATGGGATATCCTAACACTGTGATTTATATTGAAAACATCATGTACTATAAGTGTTTATTTAATTAAAACTCCATTGAATAAAAAAAAAATAAGAGCATAAAGGGAATTTGACATTAAATATTTGAGAATCACTGTTCCAAAGTATAGGTCTGATCAAACCACTACCTTTTATGTAAATCTTTAGTGACTTTTTAGGTTTGAAAGAGGTGAAAGAAATTGTTAAGAAAAAGAGCAACTGATATGAATTCACAAAAAATTAAAGAACTATGGCTCAAAAACACAAAAACAAAATTATTGGGTAAAATGGGTAATTGGGAACATTGTTATAACCAACATTTAGAGACAAGGTATTAATATCCTTTATATAAGAATACATCGCTTTTTTATAGTCAATCCCCAATTTTATAAAATTTTCTCTCTCGTTCTCACTTTCTTTCCCACTTTCTTAAGATAATACACTAATACAATAGTGGTTGTCTCTACTTGGTGAGATTAGGATACTTTTAGTGATTTTTGTTCTGTTTTTGGTAATGTTTTCTAAATTTCTACATATTATGCCAGCAAAATTGTTAAGGCCAGGTGTTTTTTAAAAATTATTTTTTCATCTATATATGATTCATCTATACTGATATTCTTTACTATCCAAAACCAAAAATCGATAATCTTAAATCTTTATAATTATTTGGATAAAACAATTGAGTACTTAAATGTATTATACGTGGTTTCCTTATAGACATTAATAATTACAGATGTTTTTGATGCTTCTTCCAAACATGTAGCACTTTTACAATAATGAAGTATATTATATATAACCTTTTATAACAGAGTCCCAGTTGTTAGTGTGTTAATAAATGTCTTTGATTATTAGCGATTCCAATTTTTAAAATAAGAATTATTTAATGAGAGAATGAAATGAAAAACATTGGTTTAAATAGGTTTGGGTAATGAATATTGATTTAAATTAGTCTTATCTTATCAGTACCCTATCATTAAGAATATTCAATAATTATTAATATTCAGTTGAACATGATTTGAGGGATTAGCCAATAATTTCAATTGTAGAAGAATTGTAGTTCAGTTTGCTGTGTCTGTATTTACTAACTTTTATTTCAGTGTAAGAGAATAAATGAAAAGGAAACATTTAAATTAATTTTAAAATTCTTTTTATTTACATAATAGTATTTCAACATTTCCATAATTTTTAACAATTAAATGTTAAAAGGTAAGTTAAAAGTAAAACAACAAAACATTCTACTGTATATTTTCTTTGCAGTTAAGTCACATTGCAATATCTTTGTTCTACAAACCTTGAAATCGGCCAGCATAACCATGTGGTAGTTTACAAATGTTGGTTTATACTCAGTTTTCATTTCTTTCAGTTTTCCTAGAAAAACAATAACTAACCACACTCAACCAAATTTAATCAAATTCAACCTCTCCTTCCTAAACAGCTTTTGGTGTTTTATAAAAATATGCTTTTGGAGAACTTGAAGTGAATAGTTTGACACTATTCTCTGCCATTTTTGAGTACTCTGGTACTCTTTGAGCAATCAAATGATGAGTTTACTAACAGTATCCTCAATTCTGTATTTCTCTTATCTGCTCCGAATCTGAAAAATGGTGGTGCTTCAGTGATTGTGCCAATGAACTCACCTCATCAGAGTTATCTTTAGAGAGTTTTGTCTATGTTATACTCAACACCTAAAAGAATACTCTGCTAGGTTATTGAATTTACAATAATTATAATCACTTTTCTTTGTGAATTACCCAATAGCTAGTGTTTCCATATTTTCATTTTTACTAGACAGCAAGAGAGTCCACTTTTATCATAGCTGTCTATAGTTATGAGCCAGAGGAATTCTTATCCATTAAAAGTTCTTCACTTAATGCTGAAATCCAGCCCCAATTTTGTCCCTTTGTTTCCCATTGTTCTTCCATTTCTCACCTGCTTTTTTGATTTCTTTCACTTGGTTTGCACCAGTATTCACCTCTTCATCTGAGACAGCTGCCTCAGATTGCCATTAGGTCAGAAGTCACAAGCTTCCTTTAACTTTAGTTTGCTTTTCAGCTTTCTTACCTAAGCCCATTGAACAGATGTTCATGTTTGTTGTTGAGCGAGTTGGGAACACTATAGGAAAGAATTACTTAAGGGTAGTTCAATCCTTGATGGCTATTCTCCTAAAAGTAAAAATCTTAAAACAGTTGAAGGGCAGTTGTTCTTTCTTCTTTTTTCTTGCTGTCTGGTTTGATCAATTCATCTACCCTTGTAGAGGTATTGAAGAGGTCTCATTTTCATGTTTATTTCTCCCAAATGGAATAAAACTTTTTGTATGCCTTCATTCAACTTTGCTCCTACATACATTTTTATTTTAATCAAAAGCTTTCTTGGAGTGAGTGAAGGCCACCTACAGAGCTAGTTTATGTCTTTAAAAGCTTTGTTTATCACCCAGAGTGATAGTCTATCATAGAGGATTCATTTTGGTTCAAGGACGTATTATTGTCTTGATTGGGCTTATACATCAAAGAAAAGAATTAAAGGGTTCTGATGAAAACTTTCCACCCGACACACAGGTGGCTGAAAGTGTGTGCTATCTTTTCTTGGGTCCTTTTGTCACCTTTCTTAGCTTTCTTGTTTTGAAACATGATAATAGTAGTATTTGAGTTTTCTGGGGATTTTTGTTCTATATTGCATGCTGTGAAAGGATTTTTCTAGGTTCTGCTTCTGGGCTCCCTCTGATCTTGTGATGTTAAACACACTGCTGTCTTCCCTCGGCATTACTCTCATCATTTTCTTCTCCACTTGTTCCACTTCTGTCCTGTGTATGTGGGAGGGGGCTGTATAGAAGATGTGAGAGGAAATTTAGTAGAATGGCAGGGTAGGGGGATGTCAGGGAATCACACTGCTGAAAAAAGGCCTCCACAACTTCTAAAAGAAAAAAGGAGAGGCTGTACTGGTCTTTGCATTTTTTTTTCAACATAACCACAAAAGTTAACTTTTTTTTCCAATGAAGCCTTTAAAAAAGAAATATTGTCACTTTTCTTTGAATTTTCATGCCATCTAGTTCCTGCAGTTGTGTCCCAAATTCATGGCTTGTTTTCTAAACAGTAGAGAATGATTTATGTAACTCGAATCCCATATTTTCTGGTAAGACTAGTGTCACTTTGACCTTGCAGAACTGTGTGAATTGTAATGAAAATAAATATTTCAATAAAGCATGACATCATATCTTGATTCATTCTCTATTGTGTGTGTTTAAGGAAATACTAGAACTTCCTTCTGATAGTTTTAATACCTAGGGAAATATGTTGACGTTTGCTTTCTGTCTTGCCCCAGGGTCATGTTTGGAAATTCCACTCGGTATTAGAACCAGATTTAGTCGGTCAACAACAACAAAGAAGAAGAATGTTGGATTTCTTTTACTAGATATCATTTTTTAGCTATTCTCCTTATGCAAGTCACTTTGGTGAGAAATACATATATAAATGAACACCAAGGGAAGTAAAATGTTAACAAATATATTAAAGAATAATTTAATATGAATCAATATCATATGCATGGATCTTTCCACTATCACCTTGTGCAATTTAAGGCTATAATTTAATATGTCTTTCCTAGTTCTTTTCTGGATGAGAAGTTAGGATTATATAACTAAAACAATCGCATGTGCTAACATAAATTTGATAGTTTTAGACAGAAGGACTAAATTTAATACTAAGCATGGTAAAATTCAATGGTAAATAATCAGACTTTGGGATGCCATCTACTTCACACTTCATAATCATCAGAAACATTTTACATTCATTAAAGAATTTAGCATAGTTTCTGGCATATACCTAGAAGTTAGATATAAGTAAAGATATGATTTTGTTGAATAAATTAGGGAATATGCCAAGCAAATTAAGTACCTAATAACTTTTGTTTTCATAGATTGTTGATTCTAAGAGAAACAATACTTAAAAACAGACATGTAGTAGACAATTAAGACAACTGGAAAATAAACACTGAGCAAACCACGAACTGACAAAATTAACTGCTTTACCAGCTCCCTAGTGAAACATAAATGTATTTGTGAGTAAAAAGTGAAATGTTGCTAAAATCTCAACTTTCAACACCTAGTATGCACAAAGTGTTGTAGGTTTATATTTAAAAATCTCAGGGGAAAATTCACAATTGCTCTTATTAACATATTCTAATTATGTCAAGTTCTCTCTCTCTCTCTATCTCCAGGTCGTAGCATATTATAATTGGCTGAAATGAAGCCCTTCTCATTTTATTTATTCATTTATTTTCTTTTATCCACTTACTCTATTCCCATTCTTTCCAACTCCATCATCTTTGCATATATTTTGTGAAATATGTCATCAATTTTGCATATAGTTTTTAATTTTAATAAATAATGTTGCATATTGGGTCACCTATGCTTTTTCTACTCAGATTGAGTTTTAGGACCTATTCATGTTGCTTCACGTGTATCTGATATATTGATTTTGCATACAAATCCTACTGACATGCTAATTGTTGAATATATAATAATGGATAAATTACTCAATTTATTTGTAAAATTGTAGATGATATGTCCATCTCATAAAATTATGTAAAAATTAAATGATCAAACGCATGAAAGGTGTCTAGCACATGAGAAATTCTCAATGAATAGAAACACTTTATATGTATTAAGTAGTTTCCTATGGCTTGACAAAATGGGATAAAGGATGGTGCGAAGAATGTGGTGGTAACATATAAGGTGAAACTGGAGAGCAGAACTTGGCAGAACTTTCCATTAGAATTACCCAAAATTGAGAATTCATATTCCTGAGCCCTACCCACAGAGTTTTGGCCTACCCATGTGACTTACATATTTCTGTTGATTATGTTTCCACTATGTGTCATGTTGACTTATACCCTTGAAATCAGCAGCAGGGAAGGGTTGTCATTCCTAGGTCTGAGTTTTAACATCTTAAAACCTGGGAACAGAAAAGTGAGTAAAACACTTCATTTAAACTTTAAGGTCAATAAAGTTTTTTTTTTTTTTTTTTTTTGAGACAGAGTCTCACTCTGTTGCCCTGGCTAGAGTGCCATGGCGTCATCCTAGCTCACAGCAACCTCAAACTCCTGGGCTCAAGCAATCCTTCTGCCTCAGCCTCCCGAGTAGCTGGGACTACAGGCATGCGCCACCATGCCC
>CAUYSK010056320.1:0-140401 GCA_963575035.1 Avahi laniger
TTAAGTGGCTAAGTTTTGGGGCAGTTTGTTATACAGCAAAGATAACCAATAGACTATAAGAATTTATTTTTGTGAAGTTCAAAACCAGACTAATCTATTTGTGATAGAGTTCAGAAGAGTAGTTATCTTTAGTGGATGGGGGCAAAAGGAACCTTCTGGAAATGTTTTATTTATTGAGCGGGTCGGTGGTCACACACGTCTATTTGCTTGGTAGAAATTCATCAAGCTGTACACTTGAGAATTGCGCGCTTTGCTATATGCGAGTTATACCCTAATACATACACGCGGGCACACACACACGCGCACACACACACACGCGCGCGCGCACACACACACACACACACACAGAGCATATGGTCCGTCTGCACGGACGAGTTGTCAAGCAGGCATGCAGGGACTGGCAGAGCCAGCACACGCCGGGGACTGACGGTCAGACTGTTGACGATGCAGGTCAATCATTTAAAATACACCCATTGCCCGCCTCCTCGGACCAAGCACTCTGCTCGGCATAAATACTTGAATGAACACAATCTGCCCTTGCAAATTCCACGTGCTCAGCCAGGCCCATGCAGAGACAAAGGCCAGAACCAAACGGTTTTATTTTACCACAACATACAGACACCTGAGGATATAAAATATAATTAGAAACTGGAGTATAAATCCCGTGATGGTCTTCGGGAGATCAACTACTGCTTAGTAAGGTTCAGATCCGTTAACAGACCTACAGAATTGTGTGTCTGTCATTTTGTATAACACAGTGGGCGTTTATGAGACTCGAAACCAACTCTGCGTTCACGGACTGGCAAAATAGAAGGTGCAGCTCCTCCCTTGGTTAGATCGTGTTTTAATATTTGTAATTGTCAGTGAGAGTGACCCTGCTACATACTAAAGCAGAGAGCGGTTATGTAATTTCATTCGTCCTTGACTCACTATCAAACACAATGTTTGGAAGTTTCTAGAAAATATGCCACTATCTTCAGCTTCTACTGAAAGTAGAATTGTGCGGTGGCTGAGTTAGCTGGGAAGGAAAAGCCAACATAAAGAGCAGAGCTGTCGGGTGGACAGACAGGGTTCCAATGTCATTGTTTGAGCTCCTGGATCTGGCTGTACCTGAAGCATAAACATTCCTTTATTGTTATTGATTTATTGCTCTAGCAGTTTGAGTCTGGCTTTTTGTCACTCGGAAGAGTCTTCACCGACAGAGTTGGCCCCCTGCCTCTCCCGGATGGCCGGCTAAACCCTCCCTGCCTCTGCCCGGGCACAAAACCACCTAGGTTACTTCCCTCCTCTAGGCAACATCACACGAAGCGGAGGTGGGGTAGATGGAACTGTGGCCAAGGAACTGGAAAATGGTAACAGCGGCAGGCTCTAGGGCTTTTCGTGTTTGAGGACATGCGTGCCAGTCGCCATCTGGCCAGTCACACCGGTGATGCAGGTGTATGCCTCCCCCTGGGTTCCCAGGGAAATACGGGTGCCATTAATGGGAGAAAGGGAACCGGATCCTGGGCGGGAGAAAAACCAACAGAAAAGTCCTGTAACTTCTCAGTTACCAGCTGCTACAATTCAAAGCATGATCATTTAAGTAAAGGCCTAAATTTTAAGGGTATTAATAGAGAAAATGTTTATTCAAAAAATGTGTCCTAGATGAAATTACAAACATATTTTTAGTCTATATAAAGAAGAAACTTTTTTTTGAGACAAGGTGTCACTCTGTTGCCCAGGCTGGAGTGCAGTGGCCTCATCATACCTCACAGCAGCCTCCAACTCCTGGGCTCAGGCGATCCTCCTGCCTCAGCCTCCCAAGTAGCTGGGACTACAGGCATGCGCCACTATGCCTGGCTAATTTTTCTATTTTTTGTAGAGACGGGCTCTTGCTCTTGCTCAGACTAACTGAAGAAACTTTTTAAGTGATGTTAGTACATTAGTAAATTGTCTTCAATCACTGAGACATTTATCCATTCATTCTAGTAACTCCTTTTAAGTGTTTGTTCCATGTCAGGCATTGAGATAAATACTCCAGGTACAAACACTCTAAGACTCGATCGCAGATTCCCTATGTAACATAATCTCCCACACATTAAAGATGTCTAGGCAAGAACTCTACTTGATAATGTAGATAGCAATTTCACTTATATCTTACACTGCAAAGTAATGCAATTTATTTTTCTTTAAAAAATATTTCATAACTTAGCATTTTTTATTGATCACCCTGGCTTTGCTTTTAGCTAAACCAAATTAGTAATTTGACCAAACAGTACATTTTCTAGCTTCTTGTGTCTGAAGAGTTCATGATGATATAAAAAAGGCAAAAATTCTTGCATTGTTTATTATGCTTCTTTCATTATAATTAAAGTATGATTGACATGTGATCCTACTTTCCAATGTAACTGATCTTGTTGATGATCAATTTCTAGTTGTGATGAGTCCTTCTATTTTTGAATCAGTTACACAGAAACAAAGACAGTCTTTCTTATTTCAATTATATTGAATATTCACATTATTTGTTAAAGGAGGATTATGTAACATTTAAATGAAGCCTTCGATCCATAAAATACCTGTCACAGATGAAAAGCGTGTACGTGGGTAAGCATAATGCCTTCATTTATAGACTGTGGATCCACTATCCCTTGAGGAATGTTGTAAAACCCACATGGTGTCCCCAGGCGTCGGGGCTGGCCACAGCCTCTGTAGCTGTGGAGGCCAATGTGGTCCAGAAGCTCCCCTCTGGCTGCACATCTGAACAGCTTCAAGAGTACAAATTTCCCCATCAAAGGTCTGGAATAAATTACACTAAAAAATTGGCTCCAGAAAGAGTTATTTTGGATAGGACAAGGTGCAGCTCTCATGAGGTGTGTTAAATGAATCCTTCTGTGCAGCGGGTATCTGTGGGAGAGCTGGGGGGGTGGTTAGAGGCTGTGGGGGACACAGAGGGACTCTAACCCTACACGTACTTGAGCAGAAATGCCCAATCTACCCACTGGATTAGGTTTTTGAAAATTCATTTTTAAAAAAATAAATGGCTTTAGAAAGCTTTATAACTTAATATGAATATATATCTTATGCAATAATAATCTTTTTCTGGATACTTCATTTTCAAAAGAGTGCCACCCCCCTACCCCCAGAGGAGTGCTGGAGCCAGCTCGCACCGGTTTACGAGAGCTGATGGTTAAGGTTTCAGGAATTTTAGGAGCCAGTTGTTAAACACAGCTGCTTTTAAAAATGAAATTATATGAACTTATAGTTATGTAAGTTATATTAAAAACAAAGGCAAGAAATGCCCCAAATGCATCATCACTTCCTAATTATTTTGCTACATGTCATTATGACCTACGATCGGCAGGTTATCTGCTCCCGCCGTACCCGTCCAGCAGACCCGCGTGCGACAGCGAACGGCGGGTCACAGCCCCGTGCGACGGCTCACCGGCAGTTTGAAGTCAGCCTGATGGGAGTATCTTTATCCCAGAGACTGGCTACAAGTCAGGGCTCTGACTTCCGTTTCGTTGATTATCTAGACTTAAGAAAGTGGAGAAGATATGTTCATAATGCCTATTAAATTTTAACACGTGTTGTGAATAGCCCAAAAATTGAGAAAGTATTCTTCTGGTATTCAAAACTATCATCTAATTCAGCAAGGAAGCTGCTCATGTCATTGATGAACAGGCGTTGTACTGACATATGTCTCTGTTGTTTATCAGTCCTTAATAAAAGTGAGAATATTAACCAACATTCATGGGAGAATTATACTTGTTAATTGCCATCATAGGTTGGCTAAGGACATGAGTTAGAGAAAAATCAAGGAACGCATTCTGTGAGAAATCAGTTTACTATATAGAATTTATAAGACAGAATTTTGTATGTTTATTATATTTATAAATTATATCCTTACATCCTTTATATCAGTAAAATTTATATTAAACGTATACACATGTTTATGCATACATTTTTCCCCCTGGAGAGCCAATTGTTAAACTTTTACTAGCATAACACTGCCCATAAATAAGTTTGAGTTTCCTATTCCTTCTAAGAATTTGCCTTTGTTTTCCCAGAGTCAAAGTCCCTCTTACATTAGACACTAGAGAAGTCACAGCACAAGTGAGGGAGGAAGATGCTTGGCCTGCTTGAGATGGCTCTTAGGACGCCCACAGCATGAACAACAGCCTTCCCAGGGAGTGGAGGAAAGAAGTCTTCTATTTGTCCCTTCCCAGGCCCTAAATGTGCATCTTATTCACCAAAAAAATACATGTGAAAAAAAAATCCCAGTTATTTCCCCAGATTTCCTTCCCATGGCATTCTTCTTCTCTGGTGCTCTGAACCCACGGAGCCATATCTAATCTCCCAATTCCTGCTTCAGACCTTTCTTAGTTTGCTAACCTGTTGTGCCTCCTTCTCTTTTATGCAACTGCAAGCTGAATGGTCTGGGATCTGTTAATGCCACCAGGTTGGGCCCCCAGCACGTGAGCCAGATGTTACCTCCCACCACCCGCCTCCCCGCGCCAGCCAGGGAGGGCAGCCTGGTAGCCTCATAGTGGTTGGTGAAAGGCAGGGGCTCCCTGGATGCCACTGACCAGTGGCTTTGCCAGGGACAGTGACCTCAGGGAAAGAGGCAGGGAAAGAAGGAACATGGTGGCGGCCACATGGTAGCTTGCTTGCTTGTGACCCATTTGGGATGCCCCTTGCATTAGTGTAAGTATCAGAGTGGAATACGGTCTTGGAGCAAAACTAAGCTAAAGGTTTTGTACTTCAGAGCATGTTCAAGCGCTCGCACACTTTAGAAAATGTTCTGACTTCCATAGCGGTGTCCTCCTAACAACTCATACACAGAGGCAAGACTGGGCCTGTGGGAAAAGATTTGAAGTCAGGGGATCTGGTTCTACTCTCACTTCTGTTACTAATGAACACCTTTGGCTTTGGATGGTTATCTTAATTCTTTGGAACTTGGTTTTCTATAAAATTATCCATAGTTTCCAATAATAAAGGTTCCTTCGAAATCCGTTATTCTATGATACTTTGTCTTTGGTTTTACAGTTAGAGTAAATGACACATACGTCTTTGGTTGAAAAGTCCAGGGCAGAATCCAGCATCTTGGTCATATCGATTCTCTGAATCCCAGGCCTCCAATCCTAATGGCAGTGGGCATAAATCATAAATAATTCCAGGCTACTACTCCCAGATTTCTTAGAAGGATCAGAGCACCGACATTCTTTGGAAGATGAAAAAAGAAATTCAATTATCTGGAATGCAAAGAAAAAAAAGAATATTCTCTCATTGAAAATCTTTTTGAAGGGTAGTAGCAGTTTTTCTTTCTTTAGTGAGAACAGAGAACATACCAATATTTCTCCCATTATCGTGGCTCTGTTCTGCTTCAGGACTGAGATTCTGAATACGAGTGATCATTATGCATTTGGTATCATTTGTTCCGCCTGTAGAAGATTTAAGAGATTGGCCCGAACATACGCACTCTTAGGAGACCTTTTGATTAACTCTATTGTTCCTTCATGTATAGACATTTTTATTGATTACATAGACATTTTTATTGATTATATCTGTGGTCTGCATGAATCACTGAAAATTTATATCTTTCTCATAAAAATTTATATCTTTTCTCATAAAAGTAGAATTCCAACAAAGTTTCAAATGTATTTTTGGGGGGGGCAGTGTTCCATTTGGTTGGTTTCTGGTTCATTAGTGCTCTAAGATGTTTAAAGAATTCAGAAATATAAAGCATTTGTACTGTGTTCTGAGTATCAAAGACTACAGTTGTTACTTAACAAGACAGTTGCTGATAAGCAAATGTTTTCAGCCCAACCCAGGAGCTGTTTTCCTTCTGATGCAGCTATTTCCTCAGTATTGGACCTCGGAGTGGTCATGGTTTTAACCTGTTTAATTAAAAGGGCTTTTTTAAGCACCCTCTCTGTGTCCTTGTCATGCAGACTCAGCCCCCAGTGAGCTCGCATTCCACTATTCGGGTATAAGACACATTCCCACCCAGACCGGGACCAATTTCCAAGGCAATAGGAGAGAAAGGGAGAGTGAAAAATATGACCAAGAAGGAAAGAGATAGAAGAGCAAAAAGAGTAGGGTTAGTCACAAAGAGCTTGTAGTTAATTTCTAAGTAGGAGAACAGAGTTCAAACTCCAGGAAGAACAGGAGCACCTGTCCCATCCACTTCCAGAGTGTCTGAGGTGCAGCTTCTCTCCTCATGGGAATCATAGATTCCAGACGTCAACACTGTGGCCTGCAGTTCATGCGCTGGGCTGCTTTGACCCAAGATTTTGCTGCTCATTGTCAAAAAGACATCATTAAGCCTTCTTCCTACCACAGCACTGTTTCAATCATGCAAAGATTTCAAGAAATAAAATAAATTTTAAGCCTGAACTGCTTGTATGAAGTAATTCAGAGCTAAACAAGTTTCTTGCTGATCAGAGTGGTGGGGGTTTTTTGTGTGCTCAACAGTAAGAAATGGAACTGCCAGTCTTCACCGCAGTGCAACCAACCAACCAGCCAACCAACCAACCCGACAACCGACCAGCCAGCCAACCAACCAACCAACCAGCCAACCCACCAACCAGCCAACCAGCCAACCAACCAGCCAACCAACCAACCCGTCAACCGACCAGCCAGCCAACCAACCAACCAACCAACCCACCAACCAACCAACCAACCAGCCAACCAACCAGCCAACCAGCCAACCAACCAACCAACCAGCCAATGAAGCCAAATCTCTCTCCCCTCTCCCCTCTGCTGCCCCCCTCCTGCCAAACACAAAACATTTTTTTCTGGCATTGAGCTCTTGACACAACCACGTGCTGATTATCCCTGTGTGGTCTGTTCATTTCCTCAGTCATCCAGAGAGCTTCCTACTCCCGCCTACCTTTGTCATCTCTGCCAATAACGAGAGGAGAGGAGGGGGTCTCAAACTAGTTCATTTGGCTACACGTATAGCAGTTTCTGAATCGGTTTCAAAGGACAGAAGGTTGAAACTAATGGACCAAATGAGGATTTTACATTATTGTGTTTCAGGTGTTTATGTTGTGTCAGTCTTAACCCATGTTTCTGTGGGTATTTGAAAAGTTATTTTCACTTGTAATTTTAAGATGTTAGGATCAGTTCTGTCCAACTGCTGAGCCCAGCCCCTCCAGGTGGAGGTGGTGTTGACGGGCTGGGCCTCCCGGCTTCGTTCTAGGTAAACAAATCATTAAAAACTCTTTTGAGCCGTTTACCTTTCTTTGCTTCCACTGCGGAAAAGTTCAAGTAGAAATATATCTGTGTATCTATATCACGCGTGCTTTTTGTGAAAAGGGTAATGGAACACAGAACGCCATACACGGGTTATTCCCTCTATGAATTAGTCTCTTTTATCTGACTCTGACCAAAACAGATGTTGGCAGCCTTTCTCCTCCAGCTCTCCAAGTCGGACTAAGACCATCAGTTCCGCTTAGGGAAGCTGCGGGGAAACGGTTTAACTCTTTCAATAGACGCTTACTCATTTCCCCCTTGGTTCCTTCTTATTACAAACTCCAAACAAACAAAATTAGAGTGCATCTCGATGCAACAATAAAAGAAAAATAGCAATATTAAAAATACATCAAATACAGCTCTAGAGGGAAGTGCATTTTTATTCAGGGACATTTAAGAATTCTGACATTGAAAAGCCACCTTTGCTTGAGGAGGCAGCTGCGTGTGTTTCCGACTTACAGTCAAAGATCATTTGCATAGCAAACCAAAAGAGCCATTTATTTTTATTATTCAGAGAAAGAGTATCTATCGGAGTGCGGCAGGATGCGGCCTGCTAGGATTCTGCTCTTTTCTATGGAAACTGACCATTTAAAAAGCCCGTCTATGATTGGTGCCGCAATAAAGCTCTTGCGCCAGGATCCTGCAACAGAATGTAAATTAAAGGAATGTGAGAAGCAGAGAGATTTCGAAGGAAGAAAAGATCAAAGGGTGAAGGGAAGGGGAGATCATCCGAAAGAAAATGTTTCATAAACACGTAACATTCCAACACTTTATCGTGGAAAGAAACAGATTTAGGAGGTCTGGAAAAAAATTTGTTGTAAGTTACTAAATAAAGACCTTAAACATTTTCCACACCATGAGAGGAAAAAGAAAATTGCTTCTTAGATTCTAGGTGGTTTCTCATAATTTATCTATCTCACTGAATTCTTACAATTATCCTAAAAAGTGGACATTTCTATCGTTTTTTATATAGTGCCCTTGGCAGGGCACCTGTGCATTGGACCCCAAGGTAATCAGGCTTGGGGACCGAGGCCTCCCTCGCCACGGCCTCTCTCCTCCAGCCCTGTCAGGACCACTGGAAATTCAGGGCAGGAAGGGCTCGCCGACTTCCTCGCCCAAATCTTCCCGACGAAGTCATCCAACAGAACGTAGAACTAAAGATGCATTTCATCACAATTCACTGGCAAATGGCCTTGAAGACTCAAGTTCTCCATACTGCCAAAGGAGAAGCTGAGATTTATGGACACACTTACCATATGCCAGGAACTGTGCTCAACCCTTCACGTGTATTGCCTCATTTAATTCTTTTAGCAGCCTGTGAGATAGGTGCTGCATTTTCTTTTTCATTTTTAGAAACTGTGGCCAAAGAGGTTGTGAGTCATCTGCTAGTGCAAAACCAATAAAGGGCAAAAAGCTGGTACTTTTGATTCCACAGCTTGGACTCCTAACGGCCTCGTTCAAAACGCAGCTGTATCGCACGCCCTTGTTTCACCCGCTGCCACTGAAGAAACGGGGTGCGGCCTCTCTGCTCCTCCAGGGTCCGCACGGTAGAACCTGCAGGTGACTCTCTTCCCCTCATTGCACCTGTCGCCGGCAGCCATGCTGCGCAACACAAGGAACATCACAGAGAGATCTTTCTCGAGACATACGGCATGTCTGCTTGTGACAGGTGAGGGCCAGATTGTTACCTGCTGATCATAAAAGGGCCGAAAACGAGGACCTTAAACATCAGAGGAAATCCTGGATCACAGACGTTCGCTAACTTGCTTGGTCACACGGCTAGTGTCCTAGGATTACAGGAAAAAAAGTGTCATCCACACGGGCGATTTGGATGACATCTGTTCTACCAGCACACTGACAAGCATCCAAGTGAGGGACGTCACAAAACAAACTGTTGCACAATGGTCACCAGATTGTCCTTTGTGTGTAGTCCTGTCTGCAGCTGACGACGGAGAAAGCGTCATGTGTGAATGGAACGGCCGCTGCCTGGTGACTGTACTGAAATTCAGTGTCTCGTTGACAGAGTTTGTGTTTTGTTTTTAGGATTCCGCCCTTTGCTCTCCACAGGTGAGCACATCGCCTGTTCTGGGAGCTGGGGGTTCCACAGTCAATGGGACGGGCAAGATCCCTGCTCCCATGGAGGCTGCGTTCTAGTGTGGGCGACAGACAACCAACACGGTAATTTTCAAAGCAAACAAAACCGGGGGATGTCGAGAGAGCTCTTGGCGCTCTCCTGGGGAGTGCTGGCGGGGAGGACTGCTCCGAGAGCCGGTGCGTAGGCTGAAACTGGGATGACCAGAGGCGCCAGCCAGGAGGAGACCTGGCAGTGCGTTCCAGGCCAGGGGAAGGGCAGTGCAGAGTCCTAAGAGGACAAAAACCTGGCAAGTTTCTGGAACAGAAGGGAGTGTGAGCCCAGTGAATATGGTGGACAGAGCTAGGATATGAAGTCAGAGTAGTCAGGGCCAGACCGTATTGAACACTGGAGGAGTTTGGATTTTGTTCTAAGTACAGTCACGTGCCGCATAACGACATTTGGATCAATGATGGACCACATAAATGACGGCGGTCCCGTAAGATTATCATGGAGCTGAACAATTCCTATCACCTGGTGACATCTTGATGATCCCAACGCTGTCTTGGCCTAGGCTAATGTGTGTGTTTGTGTCTTAATTTTTAACAGAAAAGTTTGAAAAGTAAAAAAAAGAAAATAAAAAAGTTTTAACATAGGCAAAGCTGATAGAATAAGGATATAAAGAGAAAAAAATTTTTATACAGCTCTACAATGTGTTTGTGTTTTAACCTAAGTGTTATTACAAAAGAGTCAAAACGTTAAAAAAAGTTAAAAAGTATGCAGGGTAAAACAGTTACAGTGAGTTAAGGTTAATTTACTATTGAAGAAAAAAGTATTTCTCAAGTCTACAGCGGGGCACGATATTGCCCCAGACTTTGCACTCACTCCCCACTCACTCCCTGACTCGCCCCGAGCAACTTGCAGTCCTGCAGGCTCCGTTCACGGCCAGTGCCCTGCACGGGTGTGCCATTCGTAAATCTTTTATGCTGCATCTTTACCGCACCTTTTCTAGGTGCAGATATGCTGAAATACACAACTCCCACTGTGCTACAATTCCTTGCTGTAGTCGGTGCAGTGACCTGCTGTACAGGCTGTAGCCCAGGAGCCTTAGGCTACCACGTGGCCCAGGTGTGTAGTAGGCCGGACGGTGTAGATTTGTGTAAGTACATCCTGTGATGTTTGCACAGCGACAAAATTGCCTAACGATGCATTTCTCAGAATGTCCCCACGTCTTTAAGTGACACGTAACTATATCTCGAAAAAAACCACTGATGACTTTTGAGTTTGAGAATAACTTGATATTAATATCTTATGAAGAGCACTAAAGCTGTTCTTGAGTGTAGGAGGACAAGAATAGGAACGGGGAGACTAGACAGACGTCGTTCAGGTGAGATGATGATGGCTGGGGCCAGGGTGATAGCGGAGGTCAGATTTGAGATCGAAGGTACTGAGATGGGGAGATCAGTTTCAGGGGTGGAGACAGGGTGACAGCCGTAGCTCTGTTTGGCCATGACAGCCTCGAGATTCTATTAGATTTACAAGTGGAAAGTCAGGTTGGAAGCAGCATGTGTATCTGCAGCTCAGGGCTAGAGCTAAAAATTTGAATTCCTTTGCAAATTTGAGGCTACCTCAATTACAGTCAAAAAATATTTTAAAATCGAGATGAATCCTAGAAAATAAAAACATGGGAAATGGCATTTCTACAAAAGGAGAGTGATCACATTATTTTCACTGCAGTTTATCGTATGAGCGTGTATTTATGTAGGAGACATGTGTAATCTGTATCATATTATCTGCAATATAAGCACCAATTACAAAAAGCCAATAAGACCTGATTACCCAGGCCCAAGGAACTTGCAGCCTAGTAGACAACATACACAAATGACCTACTTCTTCGCCTTTACTTGCCCCAGGCGTGCGGTCGTGCTCCTGGGTATTGAATGAAGAAGAGTTTCTGCGTCTAATCCTTCAGGTCGCTAGAATCAGTGCCAGAGGTCAGTGGGATGACACGAGACCCCTCGGAACGCTCGCGGTGTGGACGCTGGGCTGGAGGAAAGCATTTCTGTGCAAGGGGTGAAGAGCCTGCAGACCTTTGCCTTGGGCCTGGGGGAGGGCTTCACCGCAGAGGTGACTTCCGAGATGCATCTTGCACGGTAAACAGAAGTTTGCCGGGGCGCGGGAGCAGCGGGAAGGCCGTTCCCACCAAAGGAGTTTTCCAGAGCAAAGATGTGTCCTGAACAAAGTCAGCCAAAAACATCTTTTCATCTTTGAACCCCCTTCCCAGCCAGACACACAGGTCAGGGTGATCTTTGTTAGGTTAGTCGAGTTACATTTTCACATTTGAAATCTCCCAGTGCCAGACTTCCGACGTTTCATACATGCACCGAAAACCCTGGATTGTTTTATTTACTCGGCTTGTGGCATGAAACACGTTTTCATTCACAGCTTTGACAGGAGAGAATTCTTCCCCGGAGCCTCCCAGCCTCTGTCGCAGGCAGAATTAACAAAACTGTGCATAAGTGGATTATTGCATCATAACTATTACCTACTTCCTTTTATGTAAAAAATTCCAAAATGATAATTATAGGTAATTACAACAGCATAAACCTCAGCCTGTTCACCTTCTAACCTAAAACAAGTTCAACTGGAAGTCGCGTACTGCATATGGTGGCTAGTTTTTAAACACCCTGGTGCTCTCTGCACTTCCTCACCATTGCATTTGTAATAAAATGCTTTCCAATCACTTCTTGGTTGTAGTTTGTAGTTACTGTCTCTTCCCATGACACCCCTTCCTGCCTATTTCTTCCTCCTCATTGTAATGACTCTTCCAACACGGATGTTTAATTGAAGGTTAGGAGAGAGGTTACCCGAAATGGGCCTTTCTTATTATTGACAGTAAAATATTTACAAACCACTGCCTTGTTTATGTCACTTAGGCCCCGGAATTCTTCTAGATCTCCTGGGAATTCAATAAATAGTGCTGGGAAAATTGGATAGCCACGTGTAGAAGACTGAAGCAGGATCCACACCTCTTACCTCTCACAAAAATCAACTCATGGTGGATAACAGACTTAAACCTAAGGCATGAAACTACAAGAATTCCAGAAGAAAATTTTGGAAAAACTCTTATAGACATTGGCCTAGGGAAAGAATTTATGAACACGACCCCAAAGGCCATCACAGAAACAACAAAAATAAATAAATGGGACCTGATCAAATTAAAAACAACCTCTGCACAGCCAAGGAAACTATCACAAGAGCAAACAGATGACCTACAGGAGAAAATATTCGCATGCTACACATCTGATAAAGGGCTGATAACTAGAATCTATATAGAACTCAGGAAAATCAACAAGAAAAAAATCAAGCAACTCCATTAAAAAGTGGGCAAAGGACATGAACAGAAACTTTTCAAAAGAAGACAGATGAATGGCCAATAAACATGTGAAAAAATGCTCAACATCTCTCTAATCATCAGGGAAATGCAAATCAAAACCACAGTGAGACATCACTTAACTCCAGTGAGAATAGCTTTTATCAAAAAGTCCCAAAACAACAAATGTTGGCATGGATGCAGAGAGATAGGAACACTCATACACTGCTGGTGGGACTGCAAACTTTCTGTGGGAAGTAATATGGAGATACCTCAAAGAGAACCATCATTTGATCCAGCAATTCCATTACTGGGCATCTACCCAAAGGAAAAAAAGACACTCTATAAAAAAGACATCTTCACTGGAATGTTTATAGCAGCACAATTCACAATTGCAAAGATGTGGAAATAACCCAAGTGTCCATCAATACATGAGTGGATTAATAAAATATGGTATATGTACACCATGGAGTTCTACTCAGCCACAAAACACAATGGTGATCTAGCACCTCTTGTATTATCCTGGGTGGAGCTGGAGCCCATTCTACTAAGTGAAATATCTCAAGAATGGACTAACAAGCACCACATGTACTCACCATCAAATTGGCATTATCTGATCAACACAAGTGCACATATAATAGTAACATTGATCAGGTGTCAGGCAGGTTGGAGGGGAGGAGGATGGGTGTATTCACACCTAATGGGTGCGGTGTGCACCGTCTGGGGGATGGACACACTTGAAGCTCTGCCTCGAGTGAGACAAAGACAATATATGTAACCTAAACATTTGTACTCCCATAATGTGCTGAAATAAAGTAAAATAAAAAAATTAAAAAATAAGAGGCAATTAAGTCAGGAGGGCTCTGCCCTCAGGAATGAACAGGTGCCATTATCTTGAGAGTGGCGTCCTTACAAAGGACGAGCTCTGTCCCTGTCCCTCTCTTTCTCACATGCTCTCTCGCCATGTGATGCCTTCCTCGTGTTATGATGCAAAAAGAGGCCCCCGCCAGATGTGGCCCCTCAGTCTTGGACTTCCCGGCTTCCAGAACCGTGAGCCAAATAAACTTCTATTGTTTATAAGCTACCCAGGTGGTGGTATTTCGTAATAGCAACACACGTGGATTCAGACAGGTCGGGTGACCATATGTTTCTATTTGCCCAGGACAGACTCAGTTCATCCTTGCTGTTCTCTAGTAATTATTCAGAACACCCCCTTTTTCCTCTCCAAAGTTGTTCCAATAAGTTGTCCTGGTTTTGACAACGTGTTGGCCTGCCCTAGGGTGGCCCGCTGTGTTCTGTCGCTCGCTGCGTGGTCTCCCGTGAACTCCGGCCTGGCCGCAGAGTGACACATGATCACACGGCGCGGACCACGGTGGTTTCTCCCTGCGGTCTGCTGTGAATAGCTGAGTCTGCAAGTGCTGAAGTCTGCAGGGTTTCAACACCCGCGGAGCCACATCTGTCTGCCACCACGCAGCCCCCTGGGGGGACCCTGCAGTCTTTCAGGGACAGGCTCTGGCTTCCTTCAGAAGATTTCACCGGTGTTTGAGGCTACGTCTCCTCATTACGTTCTTACGGCCTCAGGACCCAGTCTGAGTAGCTCTTTTCGCTGCCCACAGCTACATTGTTGCTTGAGTGTGCTTCTCGCAACAATGAATATGTAACTCATTAAATGCCTTCAAGAAAAGGGAGAGGCAAGGATCTAATTTGATTGACTGACGAGAAGTGCAGAGACACACTGAGCCTGCTCACATCCTTCGTAAAGTTTAAATCCAGAGACACTCTCCGGCCCGCTCCTGCGATGGGAGGAGACGCCGTCACACGTGTTTGCTGACTGGTAGATTGCAGGGGTCTGCCAGCCACATGCATGCGAGTGAGACGACATTGACCTTGACAGGAGATGCTTCCTGCGAGCTGCATGTAGGGAAAATTTCTCTGCGCAGGGCTGGCGTGGTCCTGTTGTTAACGCCGAATGAGCCGGCTGTGAAGACTCAGCGGGTCACCTTGTATCCACCCAATGCTCTAGGGAGGACCGTGCTCACACCATCCCGGCTTAAACAACAAAAGTAAGTCAAAGGAACCCTGATGGATGAAATTCCCAGTCCCCCTTAGTAACAAATTTAATTCCACTCAACATCTCACCTCAATTTTATAGCAAACCTCTTATTCTTAATGGAAACATAGCAAGTGCTTGCAGTCAGTGTAAGACTAACAAAACAATCACCACAGTAGCTAACACGGCATTTACCATGAGCTGGTCGTGGTTTAGGCATTTCACGCACAGTAACAAATTTAATTCTCACAAAAGCTTAATGAGGTGGGCGCTATTACTGTTGTGATTTTACAGGCAGGGAAACTGAGGCTCAGAGAGTCAGTAGTGCCGCCGCCTACCCCAGAGCCCTGCCTCCCGCACTCGGCCGCGTTCCAGAAAGGAGCCAGGGAATTTCAGTCCATACAGAACACCTGTTAAGGTCGATTTTTGCTTCCCTTGTATGTTTACGGCCAACAGATCCTTGTCATCTGCCTGTCAATAGCTGTCCCTGTCCCTTAGAAATGTAGTTGAATGTCTGCCCTCGGCCTTCTTCCCTGAAGGCACAATGTACCTAGATTCCTTTGCTGCTTTTGTTTGAGAACTTGTTCCCAAATCTTTAGTCATTTTAGTGGTTCTCTCCCAGTGCCCCAGAGCATGCTTCGGCCTCTCCGGCTGCATGAAGAAGAGGGTTTTTGTCGTGGTTCCGGGTGACCAGGGGAGTAGAAACAGACCTTGCCCAAATCCTCAAAGCCGTAGACCACTTAAGCAGGAGAGGAAGGCAACAATTCCTTTGTTCCCTTCTGTGACCAGTGGAAGGTAAGTTGTGGACTAGAGATGTCCACACTAACACAGTTAGAATCCGAGTTAAAAATCTTCCTTGGTCACCCAGGGAAGATGCCGGCAGGCGACGTGGATGTCACGTACCCGAAGCAAACAGAGAGAGAGAAACCACACCACCGCTCCACCCGGCTGCCACGCCGTTGCGAAACCTCCCCGACTTCAGTAAACGCTGTAAGATAATTGATGGTTGCATCTTTTTTCTTGTTTCTTGTGGTATTGTGGTCTCCCCCCTTAGAGGACAGTCATCCTTTCAAGTGGGATCCAACAACCTTCCTCAAAGGTTGGAAGGCAAAACTGAGCCCGGACTACTTTGAAATGATATTTAATATCAGGTTGTCAGGGGTTTAGAATCCGAAGGTGTTTGCATTAGGAGCTTACTTGCTTGGTTACTCGATTCGATTTTGGGTAAATTCCACGTCCATTCACGAGATATTTTAGGTAACTAGCACGCAGGCTGCACACAGTAGTTATTCCAAGAATGTCAGTTTCTCGCACTACACTAGTGAGTTAATTGATGCCTCGGCAGTTTAAAAACGCCATCTGGTATCCCCGATTTCACACTCGATGTTTGGTCTAAGTTGTCGTATGTGGTATAAACAGGAACAAATGACAGCTTTGATGATGCTCAGTTTGAAGTGGCTGTCCCTGAGGAGGAGGAGCTGCGTTTCTCACGGTGGGACGTGTGTCCCTTTGTTGGGTCACAGTACAGTATCATGTGGTATGTGATACACTTTAAATAGTTTATCGTCTATGTTTTTATTTAACATGTGTTAGAAGACTATTTCTAGCACACCCAACCTGTTATTTCATCAGTTTTATTCCTTAAGATGAGTCCGAAGAAAAGGGAAATTAATTTAGAGTTAATGTACCTTTAGGCTAATATGGCAGGACCTTTGAGGGAGATTCATGAACATATGAAGTTTGAGACACGCCAATACAGGACACCCTAAGACACCGGCATCTGTTTTCCTTTGTCCGTTGATGGCTACAGATAAGTGCCAAGAATCTTATTGCTCCTCTTCCAGTATATTCTAAATTTGTCTCTAAGTCTCAAATATTCCTGCCCATTTCTGAATCGTGGCCTTGTTCTTCGCTACCCTTGGGATGGTCTTTGTAATACTTTGCGGCCCTCTATTTCTTCCTGTCATTCAAGGCCCATCTCGGGTATTATTCTTCTGTGAGGCTGTTCCCACCCACGCACTCAGGTCACACTTGGTCTCTCTGCTACTCTGCCTCCCACTTCCTCTCTCCTCCCTGGTCCCTGGCACGGTGCTGCACGTAGTTTGCTAATCTGGGCTGCAACACGCTGGGTGTCCAATACCCTTGATTTCTCCGGGATGACCAGTCTGGGGGAGGGCGAAGGCAAAACCAATTCAAGCAAGTCACAGATCAAAGTAGGCTGAGAATTTGTTATTACCTCTGCTCATAAATATTCTGCTAAACTGACCCACATCCATCAGGCCAGTCCAAGAAAGTTCACATTCTCCCATATGATAAATCATATCACAATCATTTAGCAACAATAGTGTTCATTTTTAGGTAGCTTGCTTGCTCATTAGTCAAAATCCTGATTTCATATATTTTCTAGATTCGAATTCTGATCACATTGCAAAGTCAAAGGATATACGCATTTTCGATTTTGATGTTTTGCCAAATTGTCCTCAAGAGGAGTTGCATAATTTATCTCTCACCCCACACTTGCTGATGAGCTTGCTCTAATTTTAAATGTGTGGGTTAAAACAGGATACTTCATTGTTGTGTTAATTTGAATTTTTAAAATGGGTGATATTTATATTTTTAAATTATGAGTAATATATATAAAATTAGAAGTTTTTCATGTTTGTCTTTTGCTTATTTTTCTTTTTGCCTTTCTAGCTTAATTCTACCTTTTTCCTTCCCTTCCTCCCTCCCTCCTTCTCTCTCTGTCTTCCTTTCTCTCTCTCTTCTCATTTATAAGAGATCCTTTTGCGGGAAGCAATATTCATTGCACGACTTTTATTCAAGTTTGTCATTTGTCTTTTGACTTTATTTGTGGTATTTTTTTTTCCTATAGAAGTTTTAAATTTTGAGACAAATTCAGTAGATCAATCTTTTCTTTTATGGTTTCTGGAGTTTATGGTTTCCTTAAAAATACCTTCCCTACAGAATTATTTAAAATTCGCCCATTTTAAAATTCAGATTTCTAATTTTAAAAAAGACGTCCTGTGTTCATTCTGTCTGTGGCATAAATGGAACAAGCACCCCAGGCAATCTTAGAGCGCAGGGAAAGACCCAGTTCCTGCCCTTCCTGGCCGTCCTCAGGCCTCCCTCACTTTTGTCACTTTGTGTAACTTTCGGGCTTCGGCTTCTGTTGCTGACCCCAGACCTCAGGCCTCAATGGTTTGAATCACCTCTTGGGACTCATTTAGAGGCACCCTCTACAGGTGCCTAAAGAGCACCATCTGGTGTGACACTGTTTGTTGAGTGAATGCATGAAAGGGCCTACATTAAATAAAACAACGCCCGAGACAAAGTTATCATTATACAAGTGTTAGCCAACACTGTTTCCAAGTGTTGAGCTGAAATTGTCTTTTCACAGTTCGAAAACAGCTAAGCAGTCGAGGCTGCTGAGGGAGAGGACAGACACTAATTTTTGCAATTCGAACAGGATACTATAAGTACACTGGTCAATCTATCCATCCGATACTGTCATCGAAATATGTTAAAAATAGCAGATCAATGCCTTTATTTTTATTTCAGACACACGATTATAGCATTCTTAGGATATTGCTGATAAGGGGTTTTTGTTGTTGTTTTTTCCCGTGGTGGTAGTTGTATTCCAGAGACTAGCCCGATTCCTGCCTCTCAAGAATTTTTTTTGGCAGTTGTTTATTAAAAAAATCAACATATAAGTGTAAATATTCAAAGCAATATCTCAAAGCTATTTAATGTTGTTCCTCAAAATTCCAGTTCTTGAACAAGTTCAATGGAGTTTTTCTATAAGACCCATTTATGGAGGAAAATTTATGATAATGTGGGTCTATCGTATACTAAATCTTAGAGTATTCACTTCTCAGAAGCAGCAGAAAGGGCTCTTTATAACCCAGCTTTTCCCTACGTCAGTGAGCTCTGGAAGTGGACCACCACCCGGCATGGCGGCGTCTGTGTGTGCCCACACTGATGTCTTCGAGCAATGAGCGATTTTCACCAACTGCTCCTCAAAAATCAAAACTTATTTTTTCTCTTGGTTAAAGTCCGTGTTAAAAATCTCTTCCAAATCACTTCCCAGTCTCCCTCCATGAAACCACCGCTGGTTAATGGAAACCTCGGGTACTCGATGGAGGGGATGCAATGATAAGTCCCCCGGTCTGTGTTCTTTTTTGAATAAACAGGCCTTTCCTAAGGGCACTGCCGGTGGTTTGGTTCTTGGCAGTTGCTCTCCTCAGAAACGTGTCTTAGGAGAGCAGGCGGTTCTTCCCCGCAGAATGAGCACCTTTCAGACCCTTCCTATTTGTTTAGTTTCTTGATTATACGAAGTACATTAAAACCGGGCCAAGGCCCATTAACATAATTTTCCTGCATGTTAGTTCTGGCAAAACACACTGGACAGGAACAGTATGATAAATGAGATAAATAATTTTGATGGAGCAGTGAAATAAAGTAAACTTTTGCTGTTTAAGAAAACACATCTCGACTGGCGCAGCGCGCGGGGATCGGCGTGTCAGGCGGCGTCCTGAGGGCGGCCTCTCACCCGGGAGCGTTCTGGGGAGAAACGGCTGCTGTCTCCTTCCTGCCAGGTCTAGATGCGGCTTTAAAATAAAATAGTAGGAAGCCTCATGTCCTTTATCTAGGGGTCGATTATCGAGGCTACGGGTTATGCGAGGGTCCCTTTTACTTCCTCTCCCCGGCTGCCTTTTAGCACTTTGTCTAAAGGATGGACGAGAGCAGAAAGAAGAAATGTGTGTAACTTTATATCGAGACTTACTAACACCTTTGGGGAAGAAATCGTTGGAGGCTGAGCGGATTCTAACAAGTTTAATTGCTTCGTTAGCAGTTTGCAGACTGTTGTATGAGCAAGTCCTGCTAGAAACGTCCGTCAGAGTTAGAACGGTAGAATCCGGAGTTCCTAGGCCTGGGCAAAACACGTGGCCCTCCTATCAGAGAAGCCTGGGAATACTTTTCAAGATGATATTATAGATGTTTGTGCTCCCCAAGCCCCAAATCTCGAAACTTGGGAAAAGATTCAGAGGAGACCTCCAGAGTTTTATTTTTGTTTTTACAACTTTTCAGAAATAGACTCCTGGAGCTCTATTGTTTCACAGTGTGTTGGTTGTTCCCTTGTCGTCTGGGTTTTGTGTCATCGAGAGCTCCTTCCATGCAGAGCTATGCTTCTTGAGTGAGAGAAAGTTCCACACAAGTATTCAGGCTCTGGCCGAAGGTGGCAAAACTGCACTTGTATTCATATTATTTATTTGTTATATTTATTGTTGCAGTGAGAATATTTAACATGAGAGCTCCCCTTTTAATGAATTTCTAAGTGTTCAGTACAGTTTTACTAGCTATGCGCATCAGGGTGTACAGCAGATCTCCAGAACTCATTTCATTTTGAGGAACTGAAACTTTTCGCCCATTGAATAGCAATCCTCATTTCTTTTTACTCCTCAAAGACTGGTCAACTAGAAGAAATCCAGGCAATAGATGAAGAAGATAAAACTAATGCGATGTTTGGGGTGATGGGTGGATGTCAGATGTCCTTGCCGATGCTGCCATCATAGCCAGTGCCGTCCACAACGGTGGGCTGCTCGTGCACCGCACACGACAGGAAGCCCTTGGAGTTTCTGCTGTTAAATACACGGGAAAATACAACACCGCATCTCTATCACCTGCTACACGTTCCCACTCTCTCTCTAGCCAAACTCGCCTTTGGATCTGCTACCGTAATAAAAGCATCCTTATCTCAACAGTCTAACATTGAGGATTGTCTTACAGGGTGGTTTTGGAAAGCTGAGAAAATGATGGCGGCAAGACTTTTGAATCTTCCTGAAGTCCTCACACAAAATAGAGGGTGAATTGAATAAATGAATTATATCTTAATAAAGTATAATATGTGTGTTTACACGTGTATGTATACACACACACACGCGCGCGCGAAAGCTCAGGACCCTAAAATATGAGGGCGGAAAAGAAAATCCAGAGCAACTAGATCATAAAAGCAAAAATCCATGGACAATATGTATGATGAAGCCAAGGAACACAGTGAACCCACGGACCCTAAAATGTAAGCCACAAGACCTGTGCCTTTTTGGCATCTCTGAAAGAGAAAACAGAGAGGCAATGGGGCTGAATTTGACGGATTTGAGAATGGAAGAACCCCAAAATGGTGAAACTGGAAACCAGAGCAGGTCAGTTTGATAACAACCGCTGAAACTTTGAGGCATTTGCCCACCCAATGCTGGTGGAAAGGGAACATTCCTATGAATACTAGAATAAGAAGATGGTCCAGAAAGAGAACTAGCACAATATTCAATGTTTATAAGTGAGTACTGATGCACATTTTAATTTAAGCAGTACAGCCCTTGTGAGCTCTTAGAACTGACCTACGGGGCTCTCCTCTAGCGTAGGGACCCACACCAGAGAGACGAAGAAAAGATTCAGATAAAAGTGGATGGGTTGGGAACACAGAGCCAAGAAATTGTAGAGAGTGAGCTACCGTGTGTGTTTATAGAATAAGGACCAATTTATTGCTCTGAA
Organism: Avahi laniger; assembly: GCA_963575035.1. NCBI lineage: Eukaryota > Metazoa > Chordata > Mammalia > Primates > Indriidae > Avahi > Avahi laniger. The sequence continues at coordinate 21,280 of CAUYSK010056320.1, forward strand.
AACTGGGTAGACACAAGAGAAAAATCAAGCATTTATCTGCCTTTCCTTTGTGAATTGTACTCCTAAATAAACATCTCCTTATAAAATTATGGCTAGCAAATAAAAACAAAATGACACAATTAGAATGTTCACAATTTTACAATTCCCAATGAATTAGGAAATCCAGGCATTGAATATCAATAACTGCTTACATCAAAAAGGAGTGAAAGCAGACATTTCTGTGCCTCTTGATGAAAGAACGCGACATTCATCCGACTATGAGAGTGTGCGTCACAAAGCTCACGTGGAAAAGAGCCATTTTCCCTGCCTCTGACTAGCTGTCATGCACAATCTGCCCTCTTGTCACGTGACCACACAAAGCAGTGTTAAAACGCTCAAAATGAATTGGCCAATTATAGTGGACACTTTAGATCAGGAACACCAGACACTAAATAGGTCGCTCATTGGGACGACTAAAATTTTTCTCGATTCATCCTGAATAAATCTTTGCTTTACACATCAACGATGTTAGGGTTAAAAAGTTAAGAGAGAGTGGCCACATGTCACTCAAAGTTCAGGTATGTTTACTGTCTGTCATATCAGGACCGGGCTTACCTCATTCTGAGTTTAGTTAGTGGTGAGTCGTTTGTAGAGACAAAAATCAGTCAGTTTAGGGCCAAAGAATTGATGGCTACACATCAGGGGCCTGGATCAAGCCCGGCCACATACCATCTGCTTCTCGTGAGGATGGAATCATTTAGTTTTTGGGCCAAGCATAACATTCCTTTTACTACTTCTTTGAAGTGAAACTTAATTCTTTGTGTATTTTTTTTTTAAATAGAGGACCTCAAAGAGGAAATCTCACATTAACTGAAAGAGGAGACTATTGAATATTAACCATGAAGTGTAGGTGTCCAGGTGACGGCTTATGAATCTGGCCTAAGTACATGGCTTGGTGGGGAAACCCCACCCAATATTTGTTATGTCATTGCTGATTTCAGTGGAAGATTGAACTTATGCTGATAAGAAAAGATAACTTCAGGAGAACTCCTTTGCTATAAATGTTTAAAGCTGGTACTGGTTGATTCGCTTGTTGGCTTTGGAGCTTAAATTAAAATGTGCATCAGTACTCACTTATAAACATTGAATATTGTGCTAGTTCTCTTTCTGGACCATCTTCTTATTCTAGTATTCATAGGAATGTTCCCTTTCTACCAGGGAAAAACGAAAGAGATGCCAGTAAAGTGACAAGAACATGGTGAGGTCAGAGCTTAGTGAACAGGCGTTGGTGAATTTCTAGGGTAGAAATTAAGAAATGGGAGCATAATCCCGGCGGCACTGCAAACTCTAAAACACTCAAGATGTGGTCAATCATTTGCAAAATGAGTTCAAACATAGACCAACTAGATACCTAATTGGAATGCTGTGTGTTCCCAGGTAATCTATGTGAAGCTTTAGGGGTTTCCACAATTATCTAGTAGATAATTATCTTGTAGTGATTGTTCTAATCCCACAGGTGGGAGCTAGTTGGTTTGGAAACACCTTTTAGCAGGACAGAGAGGATTTGGGGCAGAGATCTACCAAACTACAATTTAATACATTGACGGCCACGCAAAAAAATCAGAAACTTTTCCTTGGGGCCACCGTGTTTTATTATGAAAATAGTATAAAAACTTTGAGTATAATTTAAAGGTAAACATAAAAAGAAAATGAAATTTGACTTTTATTCATTTAATCCACATTTTTAGAATTAAATTGTCAATATTAATTGTAACAAGAACATCAACACGATTTTATATGTGCTTCACGTGGTCCCAGGGTCAAAACTAAGTGAGTTAAATACACATCTCATGGCAGTTAATGTGTTAAATCGGTTTATCAGGTATCCACTGATAAACTTTGCCCCTAGCCCCAACACTCTGAAATAGCTTGGGCTGGGTTTAGATTCTCTAGGATGGTAAGACACCCCAAGCTCACTCATGCCCCTGCCTAAACGTTAGAGATAGTTGTGGAATACGATGCAGGCCGGAGTGTTCTCATAGTCCAAAGTTCAAATGGTTTTAAACTGTAAGCAGTACTTACATGCATAAAAATCACCTGGGAGCGAGTTAAAAATAGAGATTCTACGATGCAACTCCCATGTGTTCCAAATTAGTAGATTTGAAGTGAAAGCCACCTGTATGCATTTTAACAAGCTCTGCAAGTAATTTGGATACAGGTGACTTCTGATCCCGTTTTCAAGAAGTGAGACTCTAAGGAATCATTAACTGCACTGGTCTTACAGGGTATTCTCTGAAGATACTGCTACATGCCATGTGCTAGCAGAAAAAAACAGGAAAGAGGAGAGGTAGGAGCCCATTTATAAATGATTCCTTAAAATGCCCGAAAATATCTAAGTAGGTACCCCAAAAAGGGGTAGGTTGGGGAACTAGCAAGAATGGCTACCAATCTCTGCTTTGGCCCCAGAGAAAACGACCTAGAATTGTGAGAAATGATTTCCCATGTCCTTTGAAACCATGTCTTGAGACATCTGCCCTTCCTCCCTCAGAAGCCATGCCTCCCCTCCTACAATGTTCTACTCTTGGAAATTCTGCTCAGTGCCTGACATCATGGAAAACTAAACCGCAGGCTGGTTTAGAGGGCCCTGAAAAAGAAAGACAATAGAACATTCTCTCCGCCTGCCTCCCCCCCATCTTTCCAGGTTCCTGTGTTGTAAGCTGCAGGGTGGATTGTTCTTTGGTGAGCGTGGCTACAGCCTGTTTCTTCTTCCCGCCGCGCTCAAAATCTCCTTAGGATTGCTACGGAAATAACGCTCTCAGTAAATTAACTGCAATGATAAATAGCTGTTCATCTTAGAGCACCTGGTTCTCCTTTGAAGTTTTTCAAAACTCAAAATGGTAGGAAAGTGCGTGAAATAAAAAAGCAGATTCTAGGGAGATCCCTCACTAGACGAGGTGAGATACTGAAGGGAATATCTGATGGCCAAGAGCCGTCTTTTAACTATGTTGTTCCCTTGCCTTAGTGCTTGGGTGGAATAGGCCACCCTGTGAATCGAAAGACAGAAAGAAGCCTTTGCTGATGGCTATACAAGGGAATTGCAGTGGCTATGTTTTTGTTTTTAACTTCCTGACAAGGGTGTTTAAGATGACAAAATAATTTACAGCTAACATGAATAAAAAGACAGTGACCGGGCACGGTGGCTCACACCTGTAATCCTAGCACTTTGAGTGGCCGAGGTGGGAGGATAGTTTGAGACCGGCCTGAGCAACATAGGGAGACACTGTCTCTACAAAAAATTTAAAAATTAGTTGGGTGTGGTGGCACACGCCTGTAGTCCCACCTACTTGGGAGACTGAGGCAGAAAGATAGTTTGAGTCCTGGAGTTTGAGGTTGCTGTGAGCTATGATGATGCCACGGCACTCTAGCCTGGGCAACAGAGTGAGACTCTGTCTCAATAAAAAAAAGAAAAGAAAATGATCAACTAAGCAGTGTTCCTCAAGCCTTAATGTGCATGCAGACCTTTTGGGAAACCTTATTAAAATGCAGATTTAATAGGTCTGAGATGGGGCCGGGCTTCTGCATGTCTCAAGCCCCCAGGTGGCTGTGTGCTGCCATGGGGACCACACTTTGTGTAGCAAGGTACTGAAGGACATGGGGTAGACAAAGGGATAGAGGTTTCTGAACTTTGGATTTACAGAACTCCTTTCAGTTCCGAAGTGCAGTCCCCTTGGTTAAACAAATTATCTGCTTTAGTTTGACTACCAAACATCTCACAGCTGTGTATATGTGTGCCATCACTCTTGAGGGGCTTGACTGATGTCACTCACCACCGCGACACTAGTAATTACATCAGGACATACCTTCGCTTTGCACCGCGGTGCAGTCTGCTTTCCTAAAACAAAATGCTAGTCCACACAAGTTTCAAATGATTATATTTACATTTTTTTATAGATTTCCTTGACATCTGAAATGTGCATAACGGTTACAGAAATAAGTGTACCAAGACCTACGTTTCACAGAACTTCTGGTAAAGGATAGCATAGTTGCTACTCTTCAAACAATTCCCCTTAACTGAGTTCTCTTTGATCTCTGGGGTCCCAGAAAGGGTTTGACTTACCCGACTTTCTTACAACTAAAGCAATGCACTGAAACAACCGGCTTACGTGTCCTAATCACAGCGCTCTGCTCTCCCCGTGTTCTCTATCGTGCGCTGCACCGTAAACTCTCTGGGCAAGACCTAGGAGGAACAGGGAGCCTGTCTCGTTGTGAAGCTGTTAGTTCACAGGTAAACGGCGTGTGTTCCAAGGCAAGCTCATGTGGTTTGTGGACACTCCACTTAATACAGAGATTGGTGTTGTTATGATGTAAGAAGGTTTTGATTTGTGTTCATAAAACTTAGGAATTGAAAAGTGTCTATGTTTTTGACGCAGTTGTCCAAGCTAGAGTAACAGACACAGGGTAAGAAGTGGAAACGTTCTGGGTGAGGCTTCAGTCAGACCTAACTATGTTTATTTAAAGAGAAAAGGAGGAGTGGGGAAAAGATGCAGAGAAAAGTAACCAAATTACCAAGGATATGGGAATGGGTTCCTCAAGAAAAAAACTGATGAGGATAGAATTGTTTTCCCCGTAAGTATAGGGATTAAGGAGCCACTTAATTCTCAGTTTTAGAAATGTGGACGGTTATTACAAGGCAACCAGATCCAGCTATTCTGTCTTCACAAGGAAAATATTTACAAGTGTAGATTTGACAGATAACCTCTCTTAAGAGCTACCATTTCATTTCTTTTAAAAGTTAAACACTGCAGTGATAACAGGGTCTTCTTTATGGCAAAACCCATTATGTGAATTCCACATCCACGCAGAGCAGGGCTGGGTTATTTCTGTGCACTGAGAGTGATAGTTCCTGATCTTTTCAAGTACAACTTAGTTTCACCATCGTGGAAAATGCACACTGTTTACACGAATCTGCACTTCATAATTTGTTCTCTCTTCTTTTGAAGTTCTTCATTAGCTGTGCCCTCTGCCATCGGATCACCGCCGAACCCCGTGCTAATGGGCATAAATTACAGTGGTGCCAGCTTGTCTTACCTTTGTTAAATACGTGCCAACTGTTTCACAACGAACCTTGACTTTCCCTTTTACGACTGGCTGTGAAAGCCGCGCTGAGAGCCGGTGAATGCGCATGGCTCACATGTTACGTCCACAATCTTGAAAGTCCCAACCAAAGCCGGTTTTTTCCTCTCCAGGGATAGGCCATGGCGTTTTTCCATTTCTTAATGTTCATCCTTCACTCTCTTCTTCTCTCTTAAAAAAAAAAAACCAACAGAAATTTATTGTCTCCCAGGTCTAGAAGCTGAAGTCCGAAATCAAGGTGTCAGCAGCGCCATGTTCCCTCTGCTACCCCATTATCTCTGTTACTTTCCTTCCAGAAGAAGATGGGAAGAAAATCAACAAAAGAGTAAACACACGTCAGTTTTTCTCTTGAGCGTCACCCCTGCGGACAAATTTGGTGAGAGGGGAATGGACATTATTGTACAAAGAGCAGTCTCTGGTCTAACGTAGAAGGCTCTTCCTGTGACCATCGTTACTTGGCGACAAGTGGGAGTTGGCCATCTGTTAATCAGATGTCGGGGCGGTTTAAAGTTAGAACCAACCAGGTGAAGATCTAAGAGTTTTACAATTAATTATCTTGTGGGAAACACCGACTGGATGCCTCGTTTACAACTTTGCATCGTTTCATGGTGGGGTTTAGACTTAGGTGTTCCAGAACGTACATGCACTTTTCAATGAGTGGAAAGCAAAGGAAAAGAAGAGCCTTAAGATGTTTGAAGAACCCTGAAGAAACTTAAAACAAATGTTTAGAAAAGCCAAGAAATGGAGGCCAGAATGATACCTAAAAATAATGCAATGATGAGCGAGTTTTGTGAACTTGTCTTGTTAGGTTTATTCCAGGTGGGAACTCGAAAAGCAAAATACAAACCCCTGTGTACCCTACAGCTTCTCTGTAGCTGGAAGATAAAGCATTTGCCCTCCCCTTTTGTACTTCCCAGTTACCCCACTGGGAAAAGAGCTTATGGTTTCCTCCCTCTGACTTATGGAAAAGCTTAACTGAAACTTTATGTACAACTTTTCCCTGGGATGCTCTGAGCTTTCAAACTATAAAACTTTCTGCCTGACTTCATCTAAAATTGTCTGTACATGTTTGCGTGACCATGTATATGTAATGTTTCCCTACCAAAATATGTAAAAGAGCTCTAATTCATTAGCTTACATCAAATATTTCATTAAAAACAAAGTTTTAGGTATGTTTGGTAGATAGTCTGTGCAGGTTGGAATAAAGTTTATAAAGGGAATTTAAGAAGAAATTTAGTATGTGATAAAACAAAGTTTTCTTAAAATATTTGCTTTTATAAATATCTGCCCAGAGGCTGTGTGAAATTCCTGAAGTTCTGGTAAGCCTTATCAATAATAATTACATATGCTAAATTATGTGTCACAAAAATAACCAAATCTCCTTTACATCTGTAACCATGACTATTGTGAGATCTTTACCATCCACGGATGGTGGTGGTTTTGCTCCGATTCTTCTCAAACAACAGCTTATAATCAACTGCAGTCCAAGATTTGCTTCATTAGAAAATGTCATAGAACTAAAATTTTTGACTTTTTATTTAAAACATTATTAATTCTCTTGCTTTGCTTTCCAAAGCCACTGAAGTAGTACTAAGTAAATAGCAAAGTTATCTCCAAAATTTAAACTGTTAAATTCCACCTGACCTGACCTTATTCATCCTCTCTAGGCCTAAGGGCTATCACAAAAGAGGTGCATAGAATTGTAAAAACCGGTTTCAGGAGATAACAATTAGTAAATTTGGTTCGGTTCCCTTGTCTTTCTCCATCACCCCCATCTGGCGCCTACCTGCCAGCAATAAAACTTCCTGGACGGCTTCTTAAACAGACTGCAGCACTTACAGATTTTACTCGAGGATTTCCCAGGACAACCTGGGTCCCCTTCATCCTTTTAAATAATTCTCTCATTACAGCTAAGCTTCTGGAAATCCTGTCCGAGAGTCATCTCTCTGGACTCAAACCTACTATGGGTGCTCTATGACATCTCTATCTGCCTGCAGACCAAGAAACCTCTCTACCCTCTCAAAACTACAAGCTCTTCTCACCACGCAGGATTTTAAACTCTTAACTAAGGCTCTTAGAGGCTCTACTTTCAATTCTCATTTTCAAACCCTACATTCTCCGCTATCTAGTAAAATTCAGGCCCTGTTTGTCTCTAGTGAAACCCTGTCCTGCCTCTATTCTAATTTCAAGACCATCCATTTTCAACCCCCTCCCTTTTAATAATTGAAATGAACTCCATAAAAAGATCTCTGCGCCCTTTGTCAGCTTGAAGAAGCTACAGAAGATCTCCGCCCATTTTCCCAACTTCTGAATTCATTTTACATAAAAATTTAATTTTAACAACACAAAGGAGAATATTAGGGCAGCCTTGAATCTCCCAAATTTCTAATAACAGCTAAAAATCAGTTCTGAGCTCTCCCTACTCTTTCCTATCTCTCTCCCAAACGAGCAGGCAACCTACTGGGACTCTGATTTCACAAACACCTAAAACAGCCCAGGAAAAAAATGTAAATCTTTCTCTTTATATTTCCCCAGCTCACAGCTTTTAGAATTTGTTTTACAGCCACAAGATATTCCTAAAAAACTCCCAGACAGACTGCAGAGGGGTAAACTCCAGGCCTTTGTTTTCTGCCCCAAACCGTATCTCAAGGACAAAGATCACACCCCTGCACAGGCCTGACGGCACTGAAGAAACAACCAAATCTCCGGGAACAGGAAAAGCAGTCAGAAAGACGACCACGACGCCCCGCTTCCCAATCTTTCTCATTTTCAATCTTTACCCTTTTCCCATACCTTACCCTTCCTTTTCTTACATGTATGTAATAAAAAGGGTGGAATGTTAGGTTTGTTCCAGGTGGGAACTCGAAAAGTACGTATGGGACAGAATGTGGTTAATGAAAAACCGGGGTTTGTGAAACAGCCGCGGGTGTCTGGGGAGTCCCCCGAGGTTGGAAACCTAACAGACAGCTGCAGTCGGCACTCCTAGCCCCCCATAAGGACGGAACTACCCTCTTCCCTTATCTCTACAGGGCGAGACTGACCCAGGGGTCCCAGAAATTGGTTGTTTGAAAAAAGTAATTTTTTTTATTGCAGTGGCTGTTCTGGCCCAGATACTAGCTCCCCGCCCCCCCGCCAGAGAAACCCGCTATAAAACTCAAGGCTTTCCCCTCCCTCGGTGTGGACACTTTTTCACCTCCACCCATCTGTACCCAGATGCCCAAAATAAACAGCATTTTGCTACACGTGAAGCTTCCTGTCTGTCTCTCTCTCCTCTTCCTCTCTCCTCTCTGGACCTAACAGTCTGAATTTGAATAAAGAGGCAAAATATGAGGAAGGAGAAATAACATTTTTGGGAAAATGGCCTTCACATCAGGATAAGTATAATCTCCATTTATTCTCAATGGAGCTAATGATGAATCTCCTGGGAATTCTCTATATTGGCTCTTCTTGAAGGAAATTGGGTGGAAAACAAAATTTTGGCCTTCGGATTTAGAGTCCCAGGGTCTTTGTCAATTTCTTAAAGCATGGAACAGGTTTTCTGCACCACACATTCTAAATTTGGCTCCAGCTGACCACCTGAATCGGATTGATCTGATTAAAATCCCCTCGAGCTGTGAGCATACTGGATTCTAAACAGGAAGCCGCGATTTTCCTGTAGGAGAGTCACGCAAGCAAATAGAGATTAATCTAGAAATGACGCGCATACCTTTCTAATTGTAGAGCAAACGGAGAATGAGCCCAACCAGCGGATTCTTGATTACAGTGCTCACTTTTTCCTCGCTCGTGTTTTCTTGCACAAAGCTCGCAGTGTCGGCCTTCTGTAAGTTTATTCTAAGAGGTTGGTTGACATGGAGGTGGAAGGCGAAGGGCCATTTGTTCACACCTGTGTCAAACCAACCAAGCAGCAAAGGGGAACGTCTACGCGCTCTCATTCGGGAAGACAAACGTGCTGCTTCCTGCTTAGGAGCAAGCCGGGTGTCTCCGAGCCAGTGGAAGAAAGCGTGAGGGCTGGGCGCTTGGGCCTCGGCCCAGACATCAGAGATAATCTTCCCATACTCATGTATTTGACATCCGGAAACGACTGTTCACTGACTCCGAACCTGGCCAGGCCGTTCCCCATGGCTGTTGGAGAAAGTACAAAGGAAATGGAGGCAACAATTTTGGTAGCCTCAGGGAGAGGCAAGGTGAAGGGTTGGATTCTGTAATCCAAGAAATGCTAGGGAATAGCCTCCCTGTACCAAAGGAAAAGGAAGGCTGCTTGCTCAGGGCTTGCACGTGAAATACCTTCTGCTGGGATTACCTTCTTTCCTGCTCGTGGCCCTTCAAAGTCATGCTCCCAGGTGGCCCCACTAACTGGCTGGAATTAACCTCAGGCCTACTTGATGTCCTTGATCGATGCCACAGGTAGCAGCATTTCTTCATTGGGGAAACCATCGTGCTAGTCCCAGGGAGAATAGGAACAGTATTAGCTCGTTTCTTTCTGGAAGGTTTGCCCATTAGCATCAAATATGAGTACGGTATAAGCGGACTGTTATTTCCTATGGATAAATCATATGATCTGTGGGTAGGTCATAGCTTCCTCTTGTCTTGTTCATTCCAGAATTCCAAGTGCTTGGCATAGTTTTTGACATGTAGTCAATACTCAGTCAATGCTTGCTGAATTAAACAAAAATGAAAAAAATGGCAAAAGTTAAATCAGTGGTTTATTCCCATTTTTATACTTAGTTTAACAGAATTTTTTGAATTCTGAATTTTTCTCTATATTTTTACTTAAAATATTGACAACTACTATTTAATCTACCAGTGCTACTGAACTCATGGCAAACAAATGTTAAGAGAAAACCTTAGAAATGTTGAGAAAACTTCAGAAATGTGATTTAAAAGAAGACAGTTGTATTTTTTGAGATGCGTAGAGCAGCGTACAAATAACAAGGGCATATTTTTCCACTGGTAAAATGCATGGAATTCTATGTCACCAATTCATGGTGTCCCACAAAGAACATGATTTCCATGACCTGAATGTTTAAAAACCACCCTCCCCTTCCAAAACCCTACATTTTAAAACAATAGTTCTTAAACTGTAGCGTGCATCAGAATTACCTGGAAAGCTTATTAAAACAGATGGTTAGCTCCCGCCCTCAGAGTTTCTGATTCTGTAGGTTTGCATTTCTCACACGTTCCCAGGTGGTACTGTTGATCTGTGACCACACTTTGAGAACCACTGTTTTAGGGCATAATTTCTTGAGATAAAGACACCTTTTCCCCAAATAACCTCTGAAAGATGGCAGACCTAATAAGAGCCACTGGTACACATATTAAATTCACTGAGTCTTATAAAACCCTGTGTATGCTATTATTATCCCCACTTTGAGGCAGAGAGAATTTGAATAGTAAACAGGAAGAGTCAGTTCTTGGACCCAGGTAGTCTGGCTTCAGTCTTAAACACAGCACCATACTGACTTTTAAAAAAAAAAAGGGACAAACTGAGATAGATCCTTCCAACCACGTGGTTTTGAGGCAGGCTGAGGAAAAATAACTGAGAAGATTTCAAAGACCTGTCTCATTCATCGGAAGAGGAGCAAGCAGTGGGCCCTTTCAGGCCTGGATAGCTCTGGAAAAGCTTCCTGCCTGCCTCATTGTCACTGCTTACAGCAAATGAAACCTCCTACCTCGGGGGGCAGAGCAGACGACTGGGTCCACCTGGCTGTCCCTTTATTCAAAGTGGCCTGATAGCATATATTAAATAAATAAAGGCACATTCATCCAGCGGATGGAACGTAGCTGCCAAAGAAAGTATAGGGAAATTCTTTATGTACTAATGGGTAAACAGCACCAAAATGTATTACTAAATTTTTAAAAGGAAAAAAAATAAGACATTTATGTTTGCTTACATATGCATAAAAGATCCTAGAAGGACGCATAGTGACTCGGTTATAGTTGCCACCTGGGAGGAAGGAGACTGGGTAATCAGGGACAGGAATGGGAATGTGCCTTTTCCCTCTTTCTCCTTTTATATATATATATATATATATATATATTTTTTTTTTTTTTTTTGAGACAGAGTCTCACTCTTTTGCCCGGACTAGAGTGAGTGTCGTGGCTTCAGCCCAGCTCACAACAACCTCAGACTCCTGGGCTCAAGCGATCCTCCTGCCTCAGCCTCCCGAGTAGCTGGGACTACAAGCATGCATCACCATGCCCGGCTAATTTTTTCTATATATTTTTAGTTGTCCAACTAATTTCTATTTTTGGTAGAGATGGGGTCTCGCTCTTGCTCAGGCTGGTCTCGAACTCCTGAGCTCAAACGATCCTCCTGCCTCGGCCTCCCAGAGTGCTAGGATTACAGGTGTGAGCCACCGCACCTGGCTTCCTTTTATATTTTGATTTTTAAATAAATAACATTTAAAAGTTGGAGATAGATCTTCTGTGATTTTCCTTATTTGGTCACCTGGGGAAACTTTTTCGCTTTAGGCTCACTTCTCCTTCATTCCCAGCATCTCGTAGGTCCTTTCTGCTGACCCAGCTGGAAGTCCACTGCTGTCCAAGAGGGCTGTGTTTAGAGCTCATTTAGCATTAGCCTGTGAAACAGTTTGGGTGGTGTGTGTTTCAATAACTTTGCAATTATTTTTGCATTGTATGCAAATGACTAAACGTAAACAGCTTGAAGAAATTAAAAAGCTTGTTTTTCTTAGGAAACAGAGGCTACTTTAAGAATAATGGCGTCTTACATTTATGTAGCACTTTATAGTTTATAAAATCCTTTCACATGCATTAGGTCATTTATCCCTCACAACAGCGCTGAGAGGTAGCTATTATCGTCTCCATTGAATAGATGAGGAAACTGAGGCTCAAAGAGTTCCAGTAATTTGTCGAAGGTCACAAAGCTATTACATAGCAGAGCTGGGAGTGGTACCCAAGTATTCTCACTCGAGAGCCTGTGAATTTTCTCCTCTGCTTTATTTTATAGGCATGAAAAGAGAAAAATTAATATGCTTTCTAAAAAAGAAAGACTTTTTTTTCTTCCATAATCCCATGACTCTAACAAAAAACATTATTAAATTTACATATTATCTTCCAGGGTTTGTCCGTGTGGCTACAACTGTTATCTAGTTACAATCATAATTTATGTACAATTATGTATTCTGCTTTTCAACCCACTTTGCTATCCTGAAGCATTTTCCAAGTTGCAACATAATTTTCATAATTAGCAAATTAATAGGTCGCATTTCATCAAGAACCATACTAGTAGAGCAATCTGCTGCTGTTTAAGGTGGAGTCGCTTGATTCATTCATTCATTCGACAAATGAATTCCTGAGCCCCCACTAGGTGCCAGGCCAAAGCCTGGGCATGTGCTAGTGACAGGCACCCACACGGGAGGGACACGGAAGTGGCCTCAAAGTGGGAGAGCGGCAGGTCGGGCAGCTGTTACTAAAAAACACAGCATTACTATAAACACGTCTGTGCTTACAGGTTTTCCTTTTTTTTAAAGACTTTTTTTTTTTTTTGTACAAGGTGAATTCCACTTTTACGGCTTGAGGTGTGTGTGTTCCTCTGCACTCACTACAACCAGGAACACACGCGTGTGCGGCGTTGGTGTAACCTCACCGACACCGAATATCTTTATTGAGAAAGAACGTTTGCTAATTTTCAGTTGGAAAATGGTGCCCCATTTTTGCTTTAACTTAAAATGTCTTTGATTAATAATGGTAATTCTTGTCCATAGGCTTGTTTAATTGTATCACTCTTTTGTATGAGTTGTCTGTGTTTCGTCCTTTGCCTGATTATCATGAAGGTCTTATTATTTTCTTGTCTATGTGTGAGAGCGCTTTATGTAATTTAGTATTTCAACATTTTAAAAAATGTAACTGCCTTTTTATATTATAAAGATGATATAAAAATAATCTTCCATTTTTACTGAATTTTTTGTCTATTTGCCTGTTTTAATGTTTAATTTTTTAAAAAATTTTAAGGTAAGCTAACTTTTATAGGATGATTTAGTCTATTTTTCTGTTATTTTTCTTTTCCAACTTAAATTATTATTCCTTTTGATATTTATCAGATTTTGTTCTGTGCTAGTTTTCCTGTTTTTATTTTTTCTTTAAATCTTAACAGCATTTGGAACTCCATTGGGGTTTTGAGTAAGGTGTGGACTTAAGTTTCTCTCTCCTCCCAGTTTCCAACCAGATGGTACAATATCATTTATAAAAATATCTTAAATTTCCATATCATATTACATTAACAGCCTTCCCATATAGTTCCATTACAATTAACGCTGCTCTGATTTTGCTTTCTACAATAATTCACTAACCAACAAAAATAGCCCTTTATCCTTGTTCATCTCTTTCAAAATATTATTTATTGTTTTATTCATTTGTTTTTCTAGATGAATTTTACTACTTTTGTAGAATACTAGTAAAAAATGTGCTTTTGATTAGGATTGCATTTGAGATATACATCATTTTGGTGGAAAATCAGATATCATTTATATATCTAATTTTTCCATTTAGGAGAAGAAATCTTTCTCCTTCTACCAAGCCAATTAAATTATCTCTTAGCATATAAGTAATGTACTGCTTTTGCTAAATCTGCAACTATTTTGTATTTTTGGTAGCTATTTGGAAAGAAATTAATTAAACATTGTAATTGGTTATTGGTATGCAGGAATGTGATTAATTTTTGTGTACTTATTACACATCTGGAGAGAAAAGATTATGAAAGTAAATAACTTTTTAGTGAATTTCTTTGGATTTTCTGAACATGTAATCAGGTACCCATTGTAAATCATTATGTTTTAATGTCTTTCTGATAGTAATGAAATAATTTAAGATGACACGTCCAGAAAGCGGTGAAACTGGGCCATGCGCGGGGTCTGTTGAGAGCCGCGTCCACAGGCTGACGTCCTGCTCACTCCGGCCAGGGCGGGCCTGGGGTGCACAGCCTGGTCCCCTGTGACGCTCATCGACCCGTTGGGTTGTGCTAGCAAATCACTCATTTCTCAGGGCCTTGTGGGATCAAGGCTGCTGATTTCTAAGAATCTGGCCAACTCTAAAGTACTCTGAAATGGAATTACACTGAAAAAGTTATCTGGAAGGCATCAATTTGGGGCAAGGTTTTTAGATAAGAGGAATGGAGGGAGCACTGGGGAGGAAGGAAGCTGTGAGGCTGTGAGTGACAGTTGTCACCGAGAGCAAAGAGCTGATACAAATACACTCGGCCTTCCTTTGGCCATACCACGCGCTGGCGCAAGATAGCCCCTTCTTGTCTTGGGGTCTTTGCCGCGAGGCTGCTTAATGAACGCGCTTGGTGGTTTCATTTGAAAAGAATTAGAAGTCCATGTGCCGTTGCAGCAGGGTTTGGTTTTGTTGTAGCTTAATGTGACGTTCACTGACCTCCTGCTGGAGATCTGGGGACGGAGCTGGAGCCAGAGGTGGCGGTGAGAAGACAGAGGAGAGGGATCCATGGAATAAGCTGATGGGAGAAGAGGAAGAAATGAAAAACAAGTTATCGACATACTTGTGCAAGCATGTAACACCGTGGTTAAGAGTCCGGAGCCAACTGCTACATTCTTATTCTAGCCTTGCCATGTACCAGTGATGTGCTCTCTGTTCCTCAGTTTCCCCGTCCTTAAAATGGTGGAGATGCTGATAGGACTGACTTCCTAGGGTTGTTGTGAAGAGCAATGAGTTAAATGACGTAAAGGGCTTAGAAACTACCTCTGGCTCACAGTAAACTGTCAAATTTTATTGCTATGTTTTTTTCTAAAATAATTAAAAATATATATCAGATCATCCATCTCTTCAAAAACATTCCTTATGATTACCCTGGCCCAGCCTTTCTGAGGGGACTTCTTGGGTGCCCGGTTAACCTAACATTTAGGTTAAGCGTTTTATTGTTAGAATTCAAAGAAATGCATGCCTTGGGTTCTTTCATTTTTATGAGGCTTAATTCCACTTTACGTCCCAACCTGCACATGACATTCTTTACCTGCTTTATTGCCACTTGTAATAATACTACAATATTTGTAACACTTTTCATCCTTAGTTCTCTAAAGTATTTAACATACCTCAATTCACTCCACCACATAGGTAAGTGGGTGGTAAGTAGCAGAATCTCTCATTTTTCAAGCAAAAAAACCCCCAAAACCTGAAGGCATGATGGTGAAGTGACACCCAGGACTTAGGGGTAGGTTGGTGATATGATGATGAGGTTCACTCAGAGGCACGTCAGTAGAGAGCTCATGTGTCTGGTGGCATTGATCAGCGAGGGGCGCAGGCTCTAGGGTCCCCTCTGCAAACTACGGGGCCTTGGAAAGCTTCCTCGAATGCTCTCAGGTTCCATGTTTTCCTCTGTAAATCAGAAACGACAACTTTGCCTTCTTTACAGTTCCTATTTTTTGGAGGGGAGATGAAGGGTGGATCAGCACACAGGAAATGGTCAATAATTGTGGTCATTTTTGTTCTTTGAGTTTGATTCCGGCCATCTTCACTTGAGCTGATTCCATTTTAAACAAAGCCTCTTGCTTAAATATTTGAGCCTTTAGCTTTTGCAAAGGGAACTGTTAGTTTAAAACCTGAGCAAGGTGGCTGCAGCTTGATTTCTATTCTTCATCTCTCTGCCGTGGCATGTCGGCCTGTGTGGGATCGTATAATCTGGTCCTGGAGGAAGAGGGGCAGCGTGAGGCATGTGGACAATAGTGTTTTGGGGTTTCCTAAAGTTAGCACATCAGAATCATCTGGAGCGTTAGCTAAAACAGAGATTCCTGAGTGCCACCCTAGAGCCTCTGAGTCAGATGTCTGGGGTGGGATCTGTGAATCTGTGTTTCTAGCAATGCATGGGTGGTGCCGATGCCACAGGTCTGGGCTTCGCACCGTGAGCCCCGGTGGGCCAGGGCGTGCTGCATAACGGAGAACTACAGAACCGCAGGGGCTTGAAACAACAGAGGTTTGCTTGTCACTCACGCTACTACTCGTGCGAGCCAGCTGTTTACATCAACTATTATATTTCTGCATAGTCCCTCCAAGAGGTGATGAGCTCCTAAAAAGAACATGGGTCGCCAGTTCAATTCTATGTTCTTCACCGCATGAGTTCAGAGCTCGACGCGTATTCAGTGCCCGGTAAAGACTCGTGGAGCTGTCCTGAGGGAGGAGGATCAACGGAAGATTTCTTGCTGCTTCTAAAAATTTCTTCTTTCAGGTGGAAGTCTGAGGTCCCATGGGCTTCAGCAAGGGTTTACAAATTGGACTAATCCGTTATTATCGTAAATGGGAGGTGCAAAAATTAATCCATATACAATATGTACACATTTTAGATATACCTCATTTTTCAAACAAAACAAACTTGTCTCAAAACAAATAAAAATCCCTAAAGCCTGTAAAGCGAAGTGAGAGCAAATAGTCCAGTGACAGGAGCTGATGTGGCTACCCCTTTCATACGGGAAGTTGGACTCTGAGCTTCCTGGCAGTGGTAAGAGAGAGACGACGGATTATGTTAATATGATCCTTTCCTACTCGTCACCCAGCTCCGCACCTGACCCCTTGCGCCAGTCTCTCTCCTTCGCTGCCCGGCTTCCTCTCTCGGCACGCTGGCCCGCAATTTCTGCTAACCGTCTTCCTCAGATTCCTTTCTGGCTTTACTAAGTTAATACTACTTTTTATTTTCTTATGCTCTGTACACACCCCTAACCTGCCTTTAATTCTGAGTGAGATATATGTTTTCCTCCGCCTTTAACCCCGAGTGACCTCCACGGAATCACTGGTTCGGGGAGGAAGGGCGGTCCGTCTTCCGCAGAGACCCCGGGCGGCGGGCAGCAAGGCCTGCGAGCCGATAGAGCTCTGCTCCTCCAGGAGAAGGAAAGCAGAATGAGGCAAGGGACAGATCCGAAAGAAACTGAGGCAAATGGGCTTCCCCTTGAGTGCAGCGGCTCCCCAGAGAGACCCCGAAGCCACTTCTGGAGTCTGCAGGAAAGAATGCTGCGATCAATCAGCGATGTCTGCTGAGGCAGAGGGTAGAGCGGCAGTAGGCGAGCCAGGTGGTTTCCACTCCTGCATTTTGTAGGAAGCCAACTACCAAGGTTGTCTCTTAGGCCCAATAAAGAAAAAGACAACAGTCCAACCAGAATTGTGTTCTGTGTGAGAGTTTACCCTCAAAAACAAGAAAGAGGCCTAGTGCCTAGAACCAGGTTAGCAAAGGACTACACATGCGGATTGATTCAATACTCAGTCACCTGAATATTGGATTGGGACATTTTAACTATACGTGGATTCTTCTGGGGCCTGGAATAGGGCTGAGGCTTTAGCTTTTAGTATCCTGGCTCAAGTTCTAAGGAGGAAAAGGATGAACTTGGGAGATGACAATGTCAGCTAGTAGACACTTTGTGGTTTGCCAGCTGATGCCAGTTAAGGCTATCTTGGATGCAAAGGAACTTCCCCTAAAGCCCATGTCTAGGGTCCCCTCCAGCTCTACTGTGACCAGGACAACTTTCCTACTCTTGTAATCAACAATATCCCATGACTAGAAAAAAAACAGCTTCAAGAATAAAAGATATAAGCATTTATTAACCTAATCCCTTTATAATTTTGATTACTTTAGTGATCTAGTCAAGAGACACAGGTTCTAGTTCTATTTCTGCTGCTAACTTGATGATCTCGGGCAAATCACTTAACTTTGCAGGGCCTCAGGTTTTTTTCAACTGTAAAGGACTTGGATTGATCTCCATGACCCGTTCATACCCGTGAAGTTTAACGTGCTTTGCTTTAGCCTCTGAAAAGTGTCCAATAAATTTCATTAATTCTGCAAATGTTCACTGAACACCCATTTTGAACTAGACGCTAGACTGGGCACTAGGAATACAAAGTCACATACTCCCACCCTTTCCCACGGAGCCCACGGTGCAATGGCAGACAAACAGTGTGACCACATTGGGAGTGGCAAAGTATAGAGGCTGAGAATACAAGTTCTAGAACCAGGCTGCTCAGACTTGAATCTCGACCATTTAGCTGCAATTTCCCCACATTATTTCTCATATAATTGGTGAAAGGCAAAATGGTCTGGCTCCTGTTCTGGGTATGTAATAAATCTCTGGTTTTTAATTTGAACATGCGACAGGAAAAAGAATGCTATGTAGGATCCCCACTGTCTTTAAGGAGGGCGAATCTTGGTGATGAGAGGAGGATCTTCTGTTTGCTACTCACACGTTCCTCAATCGCCTATGAAGTATTAAGTATGCAAGCTTAGAAGGAGAAACTGGGAAAAAGTTGAAGTGCTTTACACAAAAGAGGAGAGGTGGGAGGTCTACCGAGGAGGAGGCAAAAGAAGACATGCTTCGTGCTGGAGGGGAAGAAAGGGGAGACCCCGTCCTTCAGGGCATGAGAACCCAGGCTTCTTACACTTATTTCTGTCTTGTACTCTTCTGGAGTCCTGTGAAAACAATGGACCCCTTCTCAGAATTTTTAAAGACGTAAAATACATAAGATGAAAAAAACAATTATAATAAAGTAGTTATGAAAATTTTTTTAAAGCTGCATTTATTTGGGGGGGGAAGGAGGGATGAACAGGTGGACACAGAGGATTTCCAGGGCAGGGAGGCCATCCCATATCCTAGAATGGCGGATCTGTGACATCATACATGTCAGGACTGGTGAAATGTACAACCAAGAGCAAACCCTGACGTGGACTGTGGACTCGGGTGATAACGGTGTGTCGAGGTGGGTTCAGGGTTGCAGCAAACGCACCACGCCGGCGCCGGACCGCGGAGGAGGCTTTGCACGCACGTGGGGTGGGGGGTGCATGGGAATTCTGCACTTGCCACTCACTTTTGCTGTGAACCTAAATTTGCTTTAAAAAATAGTCTATTTTTAAAACCCTACATTTTTTGTATACTAATACAGATGCATTTCTTTATTAACATGTAAGATCTAGTGCCAAGTCTAAGAATTACCATATTTCAAAATAGTGATGACTGGAGCACTACTTTGAGAGATCTGCAACTCCTGTAATGCAACATGAAAATAATTATGATTTCAATTGGTGACAAAAATCACAAGTACTGCTAATACTGCTGTGGTTCGTTGATGACATTCGTAATTAGAGGAAATGCTAAATTTCAATTACAGGTAATTGAAAATAAACATGGAAATTGTTTTCCCTCCAAGCTCAAAAGTCACCCCCCTCGAGTTTCGTCTGTGGCACCCTTTGGGGAGGGGCACCCTATGGATGCCTGACTCGGGACACCTAGTCTAGACCCTACAACATAATCGGTCCGGTTCCCCCATTGCAGAGATTCTGCTGCTCTGTGACTCTGTTGTCTTCTTCCAACAACACATCTGAGCTGCTTTTCTCTCTGGGTTTTGGCAAGTAATATTAACACCAGTGCTTTCTAGAGCCAGCTGACCCTGCTTGTCCCCAGGGTCCTCTGATATTCCCAAGAAGTCCTGAGAAGTTGTAGTGAAAGAGAATGAAGGAGAACCACGTAGGGAATCTTCAAACCTCCTAGCCGGCCTTTTATGTCAGGTGCTGGAGAGACGTCTCTCCTTCATTGGTTTCTAATAACAATTTGTAGAGTGTTTAGGTACTTTTGAACTTCAAAGGACTTGGCCAGGATTATTAACTAATGATACCTCAGTTCCGGTGTTGAGTTGATTAGAGTAGGATTGTTCTCTTATAAAAGTCTCTGAGTGCTGCTCCACTATTCCTGAGATCGTATTAAGATGAACAAAGGGGACATATGTCCAAGGACAATTAAACCATTGTTTTCCCAGAGGCTCTGTGCTATTCAGATAGAAGGAGTTCTCTGCAGGCCAGCGAAGGTGCAAAACTGAAATGGATACATGAATTGACTTCTTCCTCACTGAGCCCAGAATCCTCAAGGTGATATTCCTGGCAGTCATGGCTATGACGAAACCCAAAGAAGCACTTTCTCAAAATAAAATATATTTGCCTAGACTATGCTTTTGAAAAAACATCACCATCAAGTCGCCTCTCATTAGTCTCCACTGTCTACTGGATAAGTCCTCGGCTTCCTTTCGTGGCCTTCACGACTTTCTGTAAACTCATCCCAGCCCGTCCTTCTACCGTCACGGTCTGCTTCAAAGACAAATTCTGTCCTCTTTGTTGCCCACATACAAACTGATCTCTGTCCTCCTGTTCATTCTGCTCAGCTCCCTCCTTTTTCCCGGAATGCTCTTGCCCTGTTTTATGCCACTTCTTGTACCTGGAGACACAGACTCCCCCCAGCCAGCCCTTCCTGAAGTCGCTCCACGCGCCATTCTTTGCTCCCTCCCATCTCCTTAGATATTTCCTGTTACCCTCTCGGCTTGCACAGCCTGGAGCTGTAGCTAGTTACGTGCCTCTGTATCCCCAGGTAGAATGTCGGTCCCTGGAGGGCAGCGACCACATTTTTTCTGTTCCACCCTAACAACGACCTCAGTGCCATGAATGTAGAAGGCATTCACAGAACGTCTCTGTGAAGTCCTAGATTGTCCTCCATCGTTCACCTTTGGATTTCTCTGAACTGCGTTTGTCATTCACAGTGACTAAGGGAGAGCCCCTCTGTGTCGCTGGTCACCTTATTACTATATATGCATGAGGCCCTTCGCAAGCCACCCGCCCCTCATCTCCGATCCAGGCACACCTTCCTGGACTCCCCACAAACCAGTCATTCCGGGCGGCGGCAGCTACTGCAAACCCTGGTGAAATGCTTTCGTCTGTCCATATGTTTATTCCCTGGACCGTCTGTCTGGTGTGTCCTTCCTCCTCATGGACGTGGCAAGCTCCTCGTCCTTCAAGGCCCAGATAAAACATCCCCTGAACCTCACAGGCTTTCTCATCCCACCAAGACAGAATGAACAGCCCCCACAATTGTTTTTGTCAGCGCTTAAAACAATGTCAGGTATACAGTGGGCGCTCAATGACTAGTTACTGAAACTGAACCAGGTGTTCCCAGCTCTTTGTTCGTGGTACAGTCTCACCACTGGATGAGGGAAAACCACCAGTCAGCAGCGCAGGCCCGCAGGTCAGTCTCGCAGAAGCAGAGATCCACGGGGAGGGAAAGGATGTGAGCAGGGAGTGATGCCCTTAAAGCCTTAAGTCTCTGCACACGATGCTCCAACTGTGTGCAAATGCTTATGACTTAGAGGAAGGAGGGGAGAAAGGGAGGGATGACGAAAGGAGAACCCGTGAGGGTAAGAAGAGCCACATTGTTTGAGTCTATCATGGGAGCACAGTTCAAGATAGGTGCCCCTACTGCTAGAGCCTAATGCCAGCATGTCACAGGCCAAGCCCATAATTTAGTTTATGGTTGATCTTTATGGCAATAAAAGAAAATCTAGAAAGAAACTGCCTGGCACCATTTGCTGAAGATGTCTTTTAATACCGTCAAATGATTCATAATTACAAAGGGTGTGTGTACCGCGTTTGCTCTGTAGTGGTTACGCTGAGACTCATTAAGCGCTTTCTGCATCCAAGAGTCCTGTTTTATGTAAACAAGATCTCTGAGGAATATATAGATGGGTAATAAAGATGAAAGGAAATGAAGCATATTAACGTGAGGACAAATTAATAACGGCCTTTCCATCTTCTAACAGGAAAATCAATCGCTGTGGAATATTCGCACTTTTCAATGCGAAGGGGAGCAGAGATCAAGAAAAAGCAATAGACAGAAGGAAGTCAGAATCAGACAGGATTCCTGGGGGCACCTGCTTTAGAAAGACAGTCCGCACTTTGGGAAACTTGCCTGCTCCCCTGGCCGGGCTTCCGGTGGGACCTGCTGAGAGCTCTCACGTGGCCGTGGATGAAACCACCATGGTGCTTTGTCCTGGGCAGGAGGGGCTACGTGAGGGGCAGGGAGAGGAGGAGGAAGGCAGGAGAATCCAAGTGCTGAGAAGGCAGGGAAATTAAAAAAGGAAGATCAACAGATTCTTATTTCTCTTTACATGAAATAGTGGGAGCCTGTGTGCTTGTTGAGATTTGACTGCAATAAATACAGCGTTAATGAAACAAGGCTGAGCTAACACTGGTGGAACTGTTTTCATATCAGCAATTCACTGTCTGAATTCCTAGACACGTAAGTCAGCTAAACCCAGTTTCCAACTGACCAGAGTCTCTATAGGTCACCTTAATATGCAAAGTGTAACCCAACAAAGTGATCTGGGGGTGGTGGGGTCACCCAGATCTTTACCTGGCTCAAGCTGCCTCACCCAAGACCGAAGGGCCCAGGGACTTGGGGACTGCCCCACTCGGGACTGGCTTGGAAGGGCCCTGTGCCTGGTTCAATGCTCTGCCCTTGCAGCCT
The DNA here is from genome assembly GCA_963575035.1 of Avahi laniger. Taxonomy (NCBI): domain Eukaryota; kingdom Metazoa; phylum Chordata; class Mammalia; order Primates; family Indriidae; genus Avahi; species Avahi laniger. Next base: position 43,680 of record CAUYSK010056320.1, read on the forward strand.
TGACATTTTGAATAATTTTTAAACAAAGTGCCCTGCATTTTTACTTTGCTTTGTGTCCTGCACGTTATGTAGTTGGTCCTGGTTCCGCTTAGAATATCATCATTCTTAAAATGTATTATTCAACAGATCTGGCATATAAAACACCTCCCCCGGCTCCTGAAAACCCTTGCTGACTGTTGTTGGAGTAGACACAGTTCCTGAAAACAGCCTGCAAAGCCTGCCTCGTTGGGCCTCGTGTCGCTCCACTTTCCTTCTCACTATCTGCACTGGCACATCCACCCTGACCTCAGGGCTGTGCAAAGGCTGTTTTCTCTTTCTGGAATACTCTTCCCGAGCCCCACTTCCCACACCCGGCTGCTAATGCTCGTCCTCGGTTCCGAGCTCGGGCCCAACCCTCCGGGAGCTTCCCCGACTTGGCAGGCTGGACTGAGACCCGCGCTGCGTGTCCTCACGGGGCTCCTCCCGCATCCGCCACGGTTCGTGGGTACGTACCTGTGTGACCACCTGATTAGCATCTCTGTTTCCATGTCAGACAAAGGACTCGGTGTCTTCTGTTCACTTCTGTAGGTTCGAGTCCTAGCACAGTGCCGGGCACTTAGTGGGCTCTCGGGAAAGAGCAGTAAAACGGAAGGCGGGAGAACAGCCCAGGGCAGTCCCGTCTGGGGATGTGCTGAGGGGCAGGGGTGATCTGTGGGGTGAAGGTGGGAGGTAGGTGGGGGGAGGCAACCTCTGGAAGGAACTGGAGTAAAGCTGGTTGCCCTCTCGCTGTGACTTCCAACACCCAATGTCCCTAGTCTGAAGTCATCCTCTGAGACTATTAACAGCTCAGCTCCATCCTGGCCTCTGGAAAGGGGAGGTGTTGAACCAGCGAAGCTTAATCACATTGAATTCAACTCCCTCATGGTCGACCCAGATATGTGAATAATTAGGGGAAAACATAGTCTGTGTTAGACATTTCTAACGAGCATGTGAGCTTTCTGTTTACAGCGTGGTCTGCTAAGCATTTTAACAGTTTGGGTTTTCATCTCATCTTTGCCTTCTTTATTTAGTGGTATACTTCCCTTTGGGGGTTTTATTCCCTTTGATAGACTTGTAAAAGCATTATTTTTTTTTCTAACTCTCTGGTGTAGCTCATTTTATCTCTTTGCTTCCTTTATCTTTTCTTTTGCAAGCCACTGAAAGTCATGCGCTCTTCTTTGGTTTCCTTCTGTGGTCCTACATACCTTTACGGTAGATTTTTTTTGCTTGTGATCTTTGAAACATCTTCCATAAGGTCAAAGTGACTGCAACTTACTGTCAGGAAAAAGAAAGTCAAGACTTCCTGGCTGCAGGACACCCAGCTTCCTTTCAACACCCCTCACCCCACTCCTGACGCCATATTCACTCAGGTCTTCTGTGCTCCTTGTTTTGCTTTCAAAAAAAAACAATGTAACTTTCTACTGCTTCTCTCTGCCACAGAGAGTCAGGTCATTTAAAAAAAAAAAATTTTTTTTCTTACAAGAGAAAAAAAGAGACAGAAATGGCAGCCTTTCTAAGCAGCTATTCACTTGCCTAAAGATAGTTTTATAATTGAAACGTGGAGGATTCTCTAAGAAACCATTTTTCGTAGCTTTGTCATCTGTCGGCAGCTGGTGTCACTGAAGTTTTCAGTGAGTGTGACAAGGGAATGTTCTCCATTCTTATTCCCACCATGGTCCCTGCCACCTGGGAACCTATAGGCAGCGACATAACAAATTTGATTACCAGTCCATCGTGATCTAGATCTTGGCTAAATGATGCTCCGGTAACTGATGGCTCAGGAAAAAAATGAAAATTTAGAGGAAACACAATTAATTTCAGTGTGTTTTGAGTCTGGATAAAGGGATGGTTTGGCATCCAGTGGTCTGTCTTGGAGTCCAGAGCATTTCGTCATTCACTGGGACGATGAAATGCTTCTTTCTGCTTTCTAGCTTTTCTAAAAACGGAAAGTTTCACACTCTGCTTCTTTCCAAGTTTTGATGCAGAAACAATTATTTGTCCCATTTTTCTCTTAACTCTCTGCCCCACCAGTGTGAATTTTTATCTGGCTTGTTTCCCGCTGTCTTAGCACATCGTCACATGTCCTACTGCTCGAATTCTGCAACGTTCCATTTCTATACACCTCACTGATTATTAGCTGGGTGACCCTGGGCAAGTTACTTAATCTTTCTGAATCTCTGTTTCCTCAACTGTAAAGTGCCAATGACAACAATAACATCTGCTCGCTAGTGGTGTTTGTTAATTTATCCGTCCATTTGTTCAGCAAATGTTTCTTGAGCGTCTCCACATGCCAGGTGCTACTCTAGGTACTCTAGGGCCACAGCGATGACCAACGCAAAGTCCCTGCCTCTGTGGAGTGAGCGTACGGGGGGCTGGAGAGACAATAAGCAAATGAACGTGGACCACGTCCGGATGCGCTGAGTTATCTGAAGGAGGACAAGGCAGAGCAGGAGAGGCGGAGAGTGGCAGGTGGTGGTGTAGGTTGGGTTTTCCGGGAAACATTCCGAGTTGGATGTACAGGCTCAAGCCTGGTGGGAGCAGAAAGGCGGGAGGAGCGAGAAAGGCCTCAGCTGACCCCGTGCGGAGCTCTGAAGCTGGGACGGCCTTTCTGAATTGACCCAAGTTTGGCGCAAGGGCTTTGGGCATTTATACCCCTGCTTCGATCAGCCACTGGACGTGGGCTTTCCCTAGGAAGGTAGCTTTCCTTAGCTGAGAGCAAATTTTCGAGAGGACTGAGAATTTAGGGTTATGAACCGGCATCACTCCCAGCTCCTAGGGAAATAGGACCGTCAGTTACGAAGGGTGACGGGAACAGCGCGTCACCATGTCCACCATAGGTGGGGTATATAGTGCTATTTTATAACATGATTATACCACTATTTTATAACAGTGTCATGTTTTACAACCCAAATTTATAACGGATGTACAATTTATATATGGTGGCAAGGGAAGCTTTCTCTGATACGGCGGCATTTGCAGAGGCCTGAAGAAAGGATTGAGCCTTGCAGATATCTTGGGAAAGAGCACAGCAGGCAGAGCTTAGGGCCCTGGGGATGACGGATTTGACAGGTTCAGGAAATCCAAGCAGGCTGGTATAGGAACCACCCATGGGAAGGATGCTAGGAAATGACGTCAGGATAGAGCCCTGGGCCAGACCGTGGAGGGTTCTAGTGTCAGTTGGACGTTATGCTTGGTCACTTGTTTAAGGTGTTTTGTGTTCATTCTTGTCAACTTTAGTTTTTGAAAGTGTTTTCTGTCCTCATCTACAAAATCTGTAGAGTTTGTAGCATCTGACTACATAGAAAATATTCTGTCTTAAATATCTACATAGCTCATATGCGAAACTATCATTAGCTTGTGTCGAACAAGTCTGTTTTATTTATTTTTTAATGATAACTGTAGTCATGTGTGACTCTCAGGAAGATTGGAGGCTGTTTGAACAAGACTACAGAAATGGAAACACTTGTCCAAGCTGCCTGGCAAACTGAAAGAATGCTTGGAGATCTCTCTCTCTCTCTCTCTCTGTCTCTCTCTCTGTTTCCTTGTATTGACACTGTCTCATTCTATTTCCCTGCAGGTTGCTTTAGTTTCACATATTCTATAAAGAACAGACATATGGAAGAAAGGACTTGCAGAAAAATATTTAAACTCAAAATTTTTTTACCATAGTGCTTAGCAGGTGAATATTTCATATCATTGACAGAATTTTCTGTCCACTTCTAAGAACCTTGTCAAAATAACTTCCTTGCCAGTATAAGCCCCTGGAACCATCCACCATCCATTGCTTTGCTCTCTGAGGCCCAGCTGACCTTGGTTAGAAATTGATTACTTCCTATTTCCTTTACATCTCCCACCGCCCTCCCCACCTCCTTGCTCTAATAATGACACATAAAGTTAATGAGCACTGGTAATTAAGAGGGACATTTTAGAACAAGTGAGTTGGGTATTGAATGCCCTTGACCTAAACTTTACTTGGAGAAAGGATAGCTGAATAATTAGGAAATGGAATTCCAAATCAGAAGCTGAGAAGCCTTTTCTTCCAGTAATTTGTGTAGTTTTGGCTGGATCCTTTAATCTCTCTATATTTTATTTTGCCCATCAGTTAAATAAGACTCATAATAATTTCTCATTAAGAGTTTTTTGGTGTCCAGATGAAAATCACAATATGGTAGCAATAGAATTTTTAATTTTAGAATAACTAGGCAGTATGGGTATTTTTACTAATTATAAAAATCCAATATATTTTCCTTAGCTCACTTTTGTACTTTTATATACTTAAATCAATAAAGGGTACAACTTAAACCTTTTTAACTAAATGGCCTAAAATAATAAATATTTTGAATTTCCCTTATTTCTAATTACTTATATAATGTCCAATTTTATCAGAAAAATTTAAAATTGAAAGTAACCTTTTATTAATAGAAGTACTCAAAGTAAGAGATAACAGAAAATATAGATATGCAAGAGGAAAAGCAAATTAGATAATGATATGTCCCTGTAGGTTCTCAGTTGCAACAAATGTACCACCTGCTAAGCGATGTTGATAACGGAGGAGGCTATTTCACATACGGGAATAGGAGGTATATGGGAAATCTCCGTACCTTCTTCTCCAGAAGAGATCATCTAGACATATCCTTTTATAACCTGATTTTTGAAAAACTGATTAGTCTATTTTGAATATTTTTCCGGTTTATTCTAAGCAGTTGTAGCAGACACTAGGATGTAGCACCTAGATGCCCCCTCAGAACTAGGAGACTTATTTACCCAGCTTCCCAGCCATCTGCTGCGGGCAGCCAGCCCTGAGACCTCAGCTCCACCTGGAACTGTTGGATAAAGGTGTTCGCCTTGCCCGAGGGTAAGCCCACATCCATCAGCTGCGGGCCTCCCATGACTGGAGGATGCAGGGGTGGAAAGGCCTGTTATCTTCATGGCGCTGGATTGGGTCTTTGGGAGGCAGAAATTAAAGACACAGTCCCTGTTCTTAAGGAGCTTAAAGTCTGGTGGGGAAACAGATGCATAAACAAATTTTGTTTTGGCGACGAGTCTATGAGGGAGCCAATGCGGGGTGAACTGAGAAGGGGCAGTTGGTGGAAATGGAGGTGGAAGGAGGAGGTATGAAGGAAAGTGTTCCGGAACTGTTGACGTCAGAGCTGAGTTTTGAAGCATGAACAAGAACAAGCCAGGAGGAGGTGGGTGTGGATGTGTCAGCGAGGGGTGCAGATTCTAGGTTCGGGGGCCAATCTCCACCTCTGCATCGAGGCAAATCCTTCATAGCTGAACCGCTGGACTGCTCGGTGCGTTCAGATGACTTCTCAAGACCTGGCTACACAATGTGCTTTTGGGCTACATTTATTATAAAATATGGTCTTCCTTGGCTTATAAGTGAAAAGAATTGCTGGCTAGGTGAGCCTATGTTCTTTTTTTGATAGAGCTCTATTTCATATTTACCTCTCCCCCCCACCAAATGTAAGCTAGTTTATAATTTTTTAACTTTTTCATTCACGAAGACAATATCGTCTGCATTGATCTGTTAAATAGCCACGCGGTTCAGGCATCATTTCTTCTGATATATTTTCTAAACTTTCATAAAAGTCTTTACTTCTAATAGTTTTAATTAATGCAAATAAATATGCCCCATGGGTTTATTCAAATGAATTGATAAACAGGTTCCCTCCCATTGTGTGGTCTCTTGGCTTTGTAAAAAAAACCTGTCTTCAAAGGGGTCCTACCTTCACAGGATCCAAATTTGTTAATACTGCTTTCGTAGCACCCTCCCCCTTCCTGATCTTCTTTCTCCGCCTCCTTCCTCCTTTGCGCTTCCTCGTCACAGCCCAGCTCTGACAGAAGCCTAGAGCTCAGGAAATAACGAGGTGAGCCGGAGCACACAGGGCTGCGGCTTGGCAAAAAGATGGTGCTGGGATGAGATAGGCCCTGAGACTGACCCAGCGCAAGGCAAGCTGAGGGGCTCTACAGTAAAGGCAGAGCACATTACCGGAAGGTTCTCAGTGTTTGCAGGACGCAGTGACAGCAGGTGGCAAGCATACAGCAGGTGGGAAGTCTGTGTTGCTAGCGAGCTGCGTGACTGCTCTGCCTCTCGATTTTCTAATCCATAAAGTGGGAAGACTAAGATAAATGTAACGTTTTTCCAGTTCTACGGATTTTTTTATTTTCACAGTCTCGCCCCATCCCAGCACTTCCTTCTCCCCCTCACCAGGGTGTACTGCAACCGAGACGACAGTCAGACTTTAATCATTTCACTTATTTGCTCCCTTCATTGATTTCTCTGCTGCCCTGACTTGGGGCAGGTCTTGCTGTGTCTGCAGAGTGAGCACAGTGCTTAGGGGCCAGCTGGAGTCCGGAGCTGCTCTGTATGGCGTGTCTCTCCTCTTCCTCCTTGAACAGTTCATTGTGAGGATTCTGGTGTTTCATACTCTTCAGGTTCTGTGTCCTACAGCCGTGTGGCTGTAAATCGCAGGCTCTGAAAATTGAAAGCGCCAAAGCAGAGAGAAGGAAGGCAGTAATCCACTTTCCTGGTGAACACCGTCTCCCCAGCAAAACCTAAATCTGAACAAATGAATCTACAGACTCGCTGGTGCTAGGGAGAATTCTTTTCTTTTCTGGTGCCTGGTAGGGTTATTTCCCATCTCCCAAAGCCCGAGCCCTAATGAGCTCCAAGGGGACAGAGGTCTGTCAATCACAGGGCACTTTTCAAGTGGAGTCCTCCCTGCCCCATCAGAGAACCACAAGGCATGAAATAATTAGAAAGCCCAAAGTAACTGCTCTGTTTTACAAGAGCAAAACCCGTATCTGGATCATTTACATAAACTTGTCACTTCCCATTATGGTGGGAACGTAGACAGGATCATTTACATAAACTTGTCACTTCCCATTATGGTGGGAACGTAGGCGGGGCAGTCGTCGCAGGTGCTCTGGGGAGGGGAGGTCAAGGTAGGCTGTGCCGTAGCGCAAGCCCCACGTGCGCGTGTGCTCTGCCTTAGCCGCCGCTACCGTCACCGGCTCCTGAATTGATGGAAAGTATCCTTTCTTTTCCATTAAATAAGAACTATTCGTGCTGCTATGGTAGCAGACCCTGTGCTTGAGAGAGAGAGAGAGGAAAAAAAAAACTTTTGCATCAAGCTATTGTTAGGGGAGAATTCACTTTGAGGAGCATTTCAAAGCTGATCCGATTGGGGAAAGAATCATGTTAAATATTTTCTATGAAATATTTATAAGGAGAGCGCAAGAGCAATCGACAAAGTTGCCTGGGAAAATGAGCATGTCTCCTCATTTGGATGTTTTAGGGTGGGGGTTTAAATGCCCCAGCAAGAACTTATGTAAGTGCAAATACGAATGTGATATGTGTTCACACACGTGTGCGCACACACACGTATGCACACTCGCATGGTTGAGTGGGTTGATAGGATTGAGGCCAATCTGCATCTGAATGCTGTTTGCCAAATATGGCGGCAATAAGGGGTCACCGAGGACCGCCTCGATAATTGTGTTCGACGGAGCACTGTGCCGATGCCAACAGAGCAAGGTGCCTGGGACTTACCCCGGCTGCCACCGTGATGTGGCAGGCAGCCACCTTACAGGCACCCTTCTCACACCCGCACCCTAGGAGAGGGACTCTGGAAGGAGTCAGGCTCCCCTGAACCCCTCCCTTTATTCCAACAGCTTAGTGCTGACAATGCCCAAGTGTGTGCGTTGAGAAGGGAAAGAGACAATTCGTTTGAAGCCAGAATAAATGTTATCACAGTACAGTGTTTCCATCTATAGGGCTGGTGGATTAAAAAAAAAATATTTAGCATCCAAACCCTGCCCACCTGAACATACAATTATGTAATAAAATGTGCCAAATGATTTATTGACTTATAGAGTTAAAAGAAGCTCTGTAGCCACTATGTATAATTTCAATATCTGTGTGGCTCTTCTCTCTATCGGGAAGAGAGAAATGAAAATATTCTGTTTTAATGCAGTGTCTCCAATAAATAAATTACATATTTAACTCTATATTTTCCACATGAGTCTTGAGATCATTTTATGTAGCATTTGATACTACTTTGAAACTGGTGGACAGTAGTATGATCAGCATAAGCAACCACACAGCTAACTTTCAGCCTGGAAATTCCGTAGAGAATTTTGCTCTAGGCCAACTTTATTCATCAACACACACAGAAGATTCTGGCCAAAGGGCGAGTGATCTGAAACCACCGGTTGCAGCATCTCTGTGGCGTGTGACTTCGGGAGGGCCGGGATCACCTGGCAGCGCGGGCAGAGGGGAGACACCCCGGTGTGGCGGGGTCTGAACCGCAGCCGCGCTGCTGCTTATCTGAGAGTTCACCAAGTGGGGAAGCATTATGGATGGATTTAAACCAGCTTTTTTCCTCTATCCCCCCTCCCTTGCACACAACAAAAGTCTAAATCCCTTTTCAGGCCAGATTGCCCCGTTTCCCTGCGTGGGCCAGGCAGATTGGAAACATGTTTGTCATTCAGCTTTTCTCCGGGCTAATCAGGAGACATGGGGTGGCGGGATTGCCGCCTTTCATCTGCGGAGCCGCCTCTGAACGCAGCCGTGCGGAGGCCTCTGGGCCCGCTCGGGAGCTGGGCTGCCTGTCATCTCCGCAGACAGAGAGAGAAGTATTGTTAACTGCGAGCCTAAGCAGAGGGTTTAGCAGGGATTTGAATCTAAAATGCGATGCTCCACATAGACCAACTCGATTGGGTCCAACAGAGCCGAACCCCTTATTCTGTTCTAACAAAGTGTCACATCATGGGGGGATTTTGATGGGATTTGCGATGTCTCTGTTTCAGGCCTGCCGCCGAGTGAACGTCGCTGCCTCCTGCTGTCGTGAGGAGAGGCCTCGGCCGACCTGACTCGCGTCAAGTTCCTGAGGGAAGGACGGCTTTCAGGTTCACCAGGGTGTTGTCCCAAGCGCCCGATGGCAATTGGGCTTGGCAGGTGGGAGCAGTGACAGTTCTCTGCGCAGCCCCAGCCAGTGTCAGGGGGCTGCCACGCAGTGATCCCCACACCACCTCCTCTACGGGGAACTTCAGTGACCTTCTGAACCTGAAAATTCTGGAAAATAATTATTTGTAAAGTCAGTGGACACCAATCATGAGGACGCAGTATGGAGAGGGGCTGAGAGTCCAAGGGGGCCTGGTTTGACTCTTGGTTTCTCCACTCACCGTGGGGCAGATTGGCCAGATTGCTCTTAACAACTCGGTTTCATCATCTGTAAAATGGGGAGAATAACAGTATTTTTCTCCCTGAAATTATTTGGAGGCAGACTAGAGACGGTGCATGTTAAGTGCTCAATCCAGCCCATAAATGCCTGACGTTGTTAGCTACCGCTGGCAGTTCCACGGCAGTTAAGGAGGGTTTGGGACCTTACCTCAACCACGTGCTCGCTTGTTCATAGTTGTACTGTCCGCAAAAGCAATGGCCGGTGTCCCCTGTTGTGAGCGTGAGGCCACGACATCCAGTCTTATCTGTCCATCGAGAGATCATCTGGGAAAGTCCTAGATTTCAGGCATAAGCAAAATCTAGAAAATAATATAATGAACACTCATAAATGCTGCACAGAGCTTTGACAAATTTTAATATGTTGCCAGATTTATTCAGAACTTTCTGTAAGACGTAAAACATTAGAAACTTTTTTGAGTTATCTGGTACATCTCCTTGAGCCCATTCTTCTTCTTCTTAATTCTGCCCTAAGATAGCCACTGATCTGGAATTTGAGCCTTAATAATCCCCAGACATGTTTTTTGAAATTAATATACTGTATAGCTACAGCAAGAGCCGTAAATATCCATAAACGACACTTAGTTTTGTACAATTTGGTTTTTACATAAATGGCATTATAGCGAGCATATAAGTCTACCAATGGCTTTTTTCTTTCATTATGTTTTTATATTTAGTCATGTTTATATTAATACATGTTTATAAACAAAAATACGTAGATTTTGACTGAAGTATAGATGTCCATTGCATGGGTTTATTTTTCCATTCTCTTGTTAGTACGGCAGTCCCCAACCTTTTTGGCACCAGGGACTGGTTTCATGGAAGACAATCTTTCCACGGACTGGGGGTGGGAGGGATGGTTTTGGGATGATTCAAGCACATTTATGGTGCAGTCAAATCCCTCTGCTAATGATAATCTATATTTGCAGACGCTCCCTGGCGCTAGTCTCATCACCTCAGCTCCACCTTGGGTCATCAGGCAGTAGATTCTCATAAAGAATGAGCAACTTAGATCCTTTGAATGCGCAGTTTACAGTAGGATTTGCGCTCCTGTGAGAATCTAACGCTGCTGCTGATCTGACGGAGGCGGAGCTCAGGCGGTGATGCGAGTGATGGGGAGCGGCTGTAAATGCACGTGAGGCTTCGCCGGCTCACCTGCCACTCACCTTCTGCTGTGCGGCCCGGTTCCCGACAGGCCACGGACTGTGGTACCAGTTCTCAGCCCAGGGATTGGGGATCACAGTGTTAGTAGACATTTACACTATTTCCAGTTTTCTCTCCTTGAACAGTATGGCAATAAACACATGTCTGTACATGTCTTTCTGTGTATAGGTGAGTGTGTCTTTGGTATATACAGATATAGAGAGGAGTAGAATTACCAGGTCCTTACAGATGCACGCCTTCTCCTTTATTAGATGCTGCCAAATTGCTTTTCACACCAGCAGAATGTGAGGGTTTGAGGGAGGCATTTAAAGGGAAGGGAATGTGTTAAGTGGTGTTTACTAGCCCAGCTTTCTTGGAGTTTCTAGGAACTGATTTAGGAGGTGATGCTGCTGCTTTCTTATCAGTAGCCATGGAGAACAGGCGATTTTTTTTTTTCCTCCCAGTGTTAATTAACCCTTCTGTGGTTTTGGTATACCCCGTTGTTGACAAGAGAATGTGCCTGGAGAAAACCAGACACTCAACTTGGGTCAAAAGGTCAGGAAACAAAGTCTCCTGCAGTCCTTAATACCCTTCTTCCTGAAGAGCCCCACTAAAAGTGAAGCTCCTAAAAACGAAAAAGCCAAACTGAAAATGGTTCATTAAAGAATTTTAGGTCTCCAGCGCGACCCTCCTTTTACAGCAGGCACACACGGGGCGGAGAAGAATCGGCGACAGCGCAGCACCCTGACGCTCTCTTGGCCGTGATCTGCACGGAGTCGGGATTGGGTTGGAAGGGACACACTGACGTTTGTAAGAACCTTGATGGTTTTAGTCGAGATTTAAAACATGCTTCCATGTCTTTTAATAAGGTGCCATTCCAGAAATGATTTTACATCATCAGCAAATGCTTTTATTTTTGTCCTCTATAAACTTAATCACAGGAATAGAAAATTAACAATAAAAAAGAGATATGGCCCAATCGTCCTCCCTTCCTTGGGGAGGGGGCATGTCCCCATGTACACGACACTCGGTAAACAGACCTGTGCATGCTACATGCACCCAGTTCCAAAGCCAAATAAAATTATTTTTGCATTACTCGCCGTTTAAATCACGAGGGCCATCACTTGCCTTCATTATTGTGCCTAATCGTAAGCTGACTGCTCTAGGAAAAGAACTACGGTTAATTTAACAGTCAACTAGTGACCAAGCTGAAGCCGTAAAGGGCAATTGCTGGCAATAATTAGAGACTTCTGTTTGACTTTCAGATTCTTATCTATTTGACCTTGTGTCTTCTACAATCTGGCTGGAGGTTTTCTGGGTCAAATGAGGGCTTCTGAGTCTGGGGACTTAGAACTCTGTGGTAGCGGTTTCGCCACGTCAATGAACGAGCCTCGGCGTGACAATGCCAAGCTCTGCCCTCAGGTTTTCTCAGACAGACCTTGACTAGGAAGAAAATTTCTTTTGCTTTCCTTCCCCATTATAAAACATCTCTTACTTTAAACAGGTTCTTAGGAAATAGCCAGAATTTGAACAGATGCCCTGGGGGAAAGGCTCCCTTCTTAACCCCTGCTCCACCGACCCAGCTGACTAGCTCATGCTTAGCAATGGCATGTAGTGGGCGCTGTGCTAAGAGCTCAGGCATTACGTTTCTCAATAAGTGTTGATTTAAATACTGTTATTATATAACCAACCAAAACTGTAATGACCCGAACAGGACAGAAGTTTATTCTTCTCATAATCTAGTAAATGCATGCCTCTGTTCCATGTAAGTATCCAGGGACCCAGGACAGTAGGGTGGTTCCTCAGCATGTGGCTTCCGCAGTTGCCACCATCTGTAGGCAGGAAGAAGGGGGACGAGAGCATGAGGAGTACACCTCAGGCGTCCCAGACCTAGAAGTGATGTACCTAATTTCCTTACAGACAGGCATGGCTGCACCCGGCCAGAAGAGAGACAAGGAAACAAAGGCCAGGTGTGGCGGCTCGCACCTGTGATCCCAGTTACCTGGGAGGCTGAGGCAGGAGGATCACTTGAAACTAGGAGTTCGAGACCAGCCTGGGCAACGTAGTGAGACTCTATCTTAAAAATAAATAGATAAGTGAATGGCCCGTGTCACACACTTAGTAGAGGCCACGGGATTCAAACCCAGGCAATTTGAGGCTAAACATTGAACATTTAAATACTATCTCGACTGACTCTCTGAATAATTAATTCATTGACAAATCACCTTTCTGTACAGGAGTGTCTGTTGTGGGATTCTGCTTAGCTCTGCTGGAAGATTTAGGGCGATCAGGAATTTTCCATTATGGAAACAGCGGAGAGGAGTCCTGGAGTTCCACATTGTCTGAGTTCAGGAGGCTGAAAGCTGCAGTGATTATCATGTCCTTGGAAATGAGGTTTCTGCGGTACAGGTAAAAACCTCAGGATTTTCGTGGTTAGAGGATATTAAGTGACAAAGGAAGGTATTACTCTAAGTCATCTCTAATTAGGTGCTTTGGTTTAACACATCCAGTCAAGGATACTTTGAGCTGAAGCTTAAAGGAGAAAAAGCTGCCTTTTTAAGTATAACTCCCCATTAATGCTTAGATGAAAGGTGTTCTGAACTTGTGGGACCCCTGTCCACTCAGCTACGCAGCCCATGGTATGACATGCAAGTGGTCATTTTATTTACAGTTCTGCTCAGAGGGTTTTTGGGGAAGGGGCAGTTTGGATGTTTACAGAGAGCGAAGCAGGAACAACTTTAGGAGGAAGATATTGTATTTAATTGCATTTAAATGAATGCTATTAATTTTTGAGCTTCAAGAATGGATGCTAATTTGTGTAAGTCAATAGACACGTGACCAAAACAACTGATCACCCTCTTTAATTCAAGCAGGGACTGCTCTTCTCAAAAAACTGGAGTGACCCGGAATCTGATTCAGTGTGAACACCCGGGCAAGTTATTTAATTTCTCTAACCTTCTTCATCTGTAAAATGGAGACACAAATATTTTTTACTTACAGCTTTTGTTGTGAGAATTAAATGAGATAATTCATGTAACGACATGAACACAGTACGTGGTAAGCAGTGAATAGATGTTAGGGATTATGACAACTCTCTGCATAGTTCGTTCCAGTTGCTGGTGGGGTGGCTAATTCTGTGAGGTGTGAGGGTGCAGCCCTGCGGAGGGAGGGCTTGTCCTCGTTTAACCGGTTCATTCAAAGCGCTAATCCAGAACTTTGCTAATGCTGGCTCTCAAAATCTCGTGATGAACTAAAGATTCCAGTTAAAGTCTTTTTTAATCTTCCCAGGCAAAAGGAATCGCTCTCCTCTCTGCAATCCCTTTGCTCGCTGTTCATTCTCATATCCTTGTACTCAGCACACGGTGTCACAGACATTTGTTTTCCCGTTTAGACTCTTCACAAACTTTGCGGGTGACCAGGTGACACGTGGGATCCTGTAGGTCAGGGGCTGTATTTCCTGGCTCCCAGCGGGGCACCTGGCATGAAGCAGGGTCTCCAGCATTTCTTTACAGAGCGGCTTAACGGCCTGGTGCAGGTTGCTGGCGTATTGGAAGCCTGGAAGTACGCCGTGTTGTATTTTTCTGGCTTGCCGGTAATCAAGCCATTTTGCACTCAGTTTATTCTTTGGAGAAATATTCCTTCCAGCGTGCTTCCCTTGCAGAGATGCTGTGATAATTAATGAGACTCCTTGGAAAGGAGGGATATTCTCTATCCCTTTGAAGTTTGGTTTTACAAGAAGATCTTTATATGCAAGGCTATAAAAATTCTGTTCTCCTTCCTGCCCTTTTTTTCCTCAAACCCAAAGGTCCAGGAGAGATTATCTGCCTATGAAACTTCCATCTCCTAAGTGCCAGTCTCCCCTGTCGTGTAACCTGCGGCGTATTCCACTGGTCAATTCCAGCCCTGAGGCCGCCCCCCTCACAGATCAATGTGTGAGCGTGCAGCCCGGAAATCTCATAGCTCGAGAGTTGTCAGCAAATGGACCAGGGAAAGTGGGCTGTATTCTTTTCAAGGTCGTCCACTTTGCAGAAAGACCAATTGTGAGGGCCTGGCTGGAGCCAGGCTCTGCGCTGGCTGTTGGGCCCAGTATAGTGCGCAGACAGCTGAGCTATCACCTTATAGTAGAGTGCCATGAGTCAGACAGAAAGAGGTATGTTTGGGGTACGTACAGGTCAAGAGGTAGCTCAGGGATGAGATGAACTTTGGGGTCTGGTTGAGAAGGTGCAGATCCATGTCGCACAAGGAGACAGTACCTGGGCCAGGTGTGAAGGGTGAAGAGGATGGATTAGCTTTGCGAACTTGGATTTAACCCCACCAAGCCTCCATTTCCTTTTCTATAAAATAGGTAGGTATAATAATGATATGGGGGTTAATAAAATACATAAAACTATTTTGTAGAGTAAAAATGCTTTATAAATATCAATTATCATTTGTATCTTCTAGTTGTTTTCCATAAGCAAAGCAGAGAAGACATGGTGTTTAAGACCAGCCGAGGCTGAGCTGACATCAGCGTTTGCCAACATTATGCTCTCAGCCTGGCTTTGTTGCAAGGAGGATGAGGTGTCATGGCGGGGAGTGGCGAGAAGGCGGGATGGGAAGGCTGTGGTACAGCCCTCTTGTGCTGGCCCAAACACACGGCTAGTGTACAGCAGCGTCCCAGTGGGAATGCAAGAGAAGGATGTGCTAGGTTTTAGGTGACTTCTGGTGTCCGTATCATAATTTGAAGAGCAGCAAGATGGTTTTCTGCATGCTTGGGCATGACCCCACCTGAGTTGAACTTCCATAAACTGTTTCATCTCTGAAATCATAAATTCAGGAAAGCCACTCCCACTCAGTTGTTTCCCAATCAACTCCTCTTCAAGTATACCAAAAGTTCTAGCCCCTTGACCCTCCAGCCCCTTTTTGACTTTCCCTTCTCCATTATCTAGTAATCGCTCCCTTGTCCCTCGTTTTTTCAAAGAACTTGCCTTTTAACACGCTAGCCTGGCTCAGTCCAGGCTTAAACTCGGACTTCTGAGTGTCGCTAGAAAAAATCATGCAACCGTGAG
This sequence comes from Avahi laniger, assembly GCA_963575035.1. Lineage (NCBI taxonomy): Eukaryota > Metazoa > Chordata > Mammalia > Primates > Indriidae > Avahi > Avahi laniger. The sequence continues at coordinate 59,133 of CAUYSK010056320.1, forward strand.
ATTAGTGCTGCTGCAAATTCAGAGCTTGCAGCCTCAGCTGCTCCCTGGCATTCTTCTATAATGGGACAGTATTTAAAAATATTATTGGATGTCTCTTTCCAGTAATTCCTGCTAAAAACTCACTGAAGCCAAGGGCATCCCTTGCTTCGGGGGCAGGCGGTAGTACTGGCCAAGAACAAAGGAGTCCACGGAGAGCGTGTGACTTCCCAAATAGGCTCTTGAAACTCATTTGAGGGAAAATAGATGTGAAAGCCAAGATTTTCGTTTGCAAGATCCAGGCTTTGTTGAGAGAAGAAAGGATTTGTGGGTTCTAAGGAAGTGAAATAGAGAACTCGAGTATAGTTTACAGAGATAACCATAGAGTGGGGAGGATGAATGATGTCCTGTGCTGTATGGTGGTTTCCTGTCAAACCAGAGGGCAACGAAGCAAAGCGAAACAAAACAAAACTGCAACCCTTACACATGATCTTACACAGATCATGCTCACGTTTGTATCTCTGAGTCTAAAGAACAGACCCTGCGTCATAGTTTTACCTCTAGAGTCTGGCTCATAATTGAATCTCAGACTATCTCTATCAGTGGAATGAGATAACTTTTGCACATCCTGCATTGAAATGAAATTTTCTAGCATCTTCGCCACTTTAAGGTGATGTAGTGCTATATCTTTGTCCTGTAAATCTTTACAAGATGCTTCCAACTGGAGTCTCAGTGCCTTTGTTGAGATATTGACTCATAGAATATTAAGTTTTATATTTAGATAATTAGATGATTAGCGTGTTTGCCATGTGGCAGAGAAAATTTAGGAGTAAGGAGTCCAATATTTTAGAACAATGTAACCCAAAGATCACTTAGCTTAAAGCCTCTACCCTGTGACAGTAGGTTTCTAAACTCCTCCTGGAAGTGTCCACAGGTTACTTGCAGGAAGCCCTGCAGGGGTGCGTTGCTTGTGCCCATGAATCAGGCTGTCAGATATTGTTGCCACATGGCACCCGCTCCACTCTTCTCTCGCTTTGGCTCCAAACTGTCTATCCCTGCTGGCCATGAAGCCACTTTGAGGAATGTTGCTTCTGCCACTGCCCGTGATGTAAACAGTAATGCCCACGACAAGAGCCATGAAACTCTCCATCTTTGGGATATAAAAGGAATGCTAGCCTCTATTCAGAGGCTGAGAGAAGAGCTTTCTCCATAATTCTGGCCACGTTTTATCAGTGAGCTCCTAAGCTGAAGGTCTCACAGTTTTGTAAGCTTCTGACTTTCCCGTTTCTTGCAAAAGGACTTCATGGAAAAGGTTGGAAACGAATATGACACCATCCCCTTCATACACTTCTGGCCACGCCCTTACCAAACTTCTCTCTCCTTTTCCAGTTACCAAACAACAGCAACCGTGAAACTCTAATGCATATCAACAGAAGCAACAAATAAATAAACAAATAACAACTTTGGGGGAGAGAAGGAAGAAATCAGGGTATTGTCTTCACTAGCAGAATTTAAATACCAGTTCTTCCCACCCAAAATGCTCTGTTTCAAAATACTTCCTATGTGACAAAATATGGAATCATGGCTCTTGGAAAAGGAGTTTATTCTTTGCCTAGCAAACGTGGAGGGAAATGGGAGCCGAAAGAGTGAAGACAAAAAATAAATTAGGAAATGAGATCTGAAAAGATACTTTTGTCCTGAAGAAGGAGCCAGAAGGACTCCTGGACACTTATCCATTGAAAGTCACCAGCAGAACTTCCTACTCCTGCTGCACCTTGTCGCTTGACCTGTCTCCCCTGGGGATTTTCATTTATTCTCCCATCATAGTCTGCTGTGACGGTCTCCCTCAGCCTTAACACACCCATTCGTCTTCTGGATAGAGACTCAGCTGTGTCTGTCCACGCAGCTGCCGCCTCCTCCTGCTCCAGACAGGCCTCTGCCTGCTGGGCTCAAGCTCTAGTCACCCCACGCTAGACCTGACCCCCAGCAACTCTCCTAATCCTGCACTGGGATCCAGTAATTCCCAATCTTATCCTGGGAGTCAGAATGATTCTTTTAGATTAGTTTTAAAAATTGCTGTTCCAAAGCAAATGGCATTCTGGAGATGGATGGTGGTGATGATTGCACAACACTGAGCTATGTACTTTAAAATGGTTAACATGGTGTGTCTGTGTGTATATATGGAAAGAGGAAATGACAAGAATAAAATAGATTCATTCTTTCAATTCAGGAATCTTAATATGAAAATTGTGAACATTTATATATTTTCAATTTTTTTCTATATCTTGAACGAGGAAAGAAAAAATAGAAATAAAAAATAGAGAAATAGAAATGTTTTTGTAAAGTTCTTCAGAAATATTAAATGAAATGGGCCAAATTTACATGGATTACCTTTGCAGTGCATGCTTGGATTTACTTGCAATCCAAGCCAATAGACAACTTCTATTTTTCTCATTCTGGATTTGAGTATTTCTTCCCCTGGTGGAGGTCTATTGCCTCTCAAGAGAGAGAAAAGTTGTAGACAAAACAAGGCTTTGTGCATTCTTCACAAGGGCTGATTTGTTTTTGAAAGAATTTCAAGGAAGTTAGGAATCTTAAAACTGTGTTTTGTTTCATATTTAGTGAAGTTTTCTCCTATCACTAAAGTCCCACTTTCAGCAAATGCATGTATAATTGTTATTAATGTTATGAATCTGTGAGAAAAGGAGAATTTCAGACCATTTAGAAAAATCACAGGGTCCACATGATTCTCAGCTTATTCAAAGGCCTTGTTTCCAGTGAGCCAAATACAAATTCTTCATTTACCACAAACCCCAAAATGTGGGAAGAAGATAGCTGAGTCAACAGGAAATCAAGGAGACAACTCTCAAACTCTGTGTAGAGAATGAAAATGCTCCTGTTCCCACACACAGACACAGACAAGCCCTTGCTTTTAGGAGCTGGAGAGTGCCTAGCTTCTGAACAGCTTGCGTACGGCACAAAGACACTACGGGGCTCACTACAACAGAAGCTTATTTTCAGCAAATAAAAAGCATCAAATGCAACTATAGCGTACTAAGTGCACCCACTTCTTTGAATTAAGAACAACACTGTTTGGTGTACAGTTTTCGTTTTTCAGAGATTTGAATTTCAGTCAAATAAATAATAATCTCAAATAATCTGACGTTAAAGCTATCGCCAAGGTACTGGAAGCCCTTTCATGACAGCTCACTTACCATTCCCATGTCTCTGGGAAGGGTTATAGAATTATTATAGATTCAGACACCAAACCTCAGAGGTTAAGTGATTCACCCAAGGGTCAGGAAAGTCCACTTCTCCCAGGGCAAAGCAGAGTTGTTGCAATTTTTCAAGAGGTTCGCGTCCACGCCTCTCTTGTTCCAGGAGACCTTCCCAGGAAGAGTTCAGTTCCCAATCTTGGGAGTTAAATTCCATCACTGTTCTAATGAGGCACTTTTCTGAATCAGATTCTTCTTTTGCTAAGACCCTGCTTGATGCATTTCAGACAGTTTTACATGATGGCAACTATTGCCTACTTCCCCACCATGCCTAACTGGATATATCCTGTAGTCCCCATCCTTCATTTCTTTCTTTAGCTTAATTTTTAAAAATTATCACACTTTTCAGTAATCTGATATAAATTATATCACCTCATTAGTGAAGTGTTTGACAGTGTCATCAAGAAGCATAGTGACACATTAGGCAAGGAAGAAGTATTAGACAAGATGAATGCTAAAGAAAAATGACACCCATGCTATGTGTCATTGTAGAAATGTTCTTAGTTGTGAGATGTGGACAAAAAGAAATCCTAGCAGGTAACCCTCCAACAAGCACAGTAAGAAAAAAAGCACATTGCAGTTGGGTGACTTGCCTCACGATTGTGTTTAAACCAATTAATAATAAGAAGAATCAGCTTAGGGGCATTTTTTTCAAACTCATGTATTATTTAAGGATGAATACTCTAGAATTTCATTCAATGATACAGTGAGGTTCATGCTCATGCAAAAATCTAGTACCTCAAAAGCTTGGGTTAGAAGCTCTAATATTGATCTGTTCATTAGCAATTATTTATTTAGCTCCTACAATATGCAACAAGGATAACAGGGCTTTTGATATCCCAAAGAGTAGTTGATTTTTAAAAACTATTCTGAGAGGAATCTCTGATCATCTATTCTACTCCCATGATTCTTTCAAATATTGGCAAAAAATGAGCTCACTTCTATTTCTGCTGGGGCAGGAATACCTTCAACCCCAAGGGCAGAGCAAAGTATTCTGCCAAAATATTCTAACTGCCATTCCTGAAGTCAATTAAAACATATATTCAGTAAATTTCTAGACCTGTCATAAGTTCTTCCAATTATTCCTGGCGGTGGATGTATGTTGCCCTTCAAGAGCCAACTACGTGTGCATTACGCCCTCGTGAGTGGGGGTCTCCAGTCTAAGCAGAGATGGAGTAATGATAGCCTCCTTTGAAAGACACCAGAACCTTGAGACCTCAATAGTTGAGATAAATATTTTTCCTAATAAGTGCTCAGAGGGGAAATGTTATATATTAATACTTCACTGTTTCCAGGGTTTAAACTCAGTTGCAGGCAGAACTTTTTCTAAAGCTTTTAAAACAAAGGCAAGCCAAAGCGTGCGGGCATCCCACCAAGATCCTCTCATTTTTCCAGGCTGTGGGCACAGGGACAGAGAAAAGGAAGCCCAGAAAAGGAGAGATGGAGAGTTGACAAGTGCTAGGCTGGCTAGACTTTTCCTCCATGTCTGCATGGTCTGGTTTACCTTGTCACCCTATCTTTAAGTAAGTGTGAAAGGCTAATACACAAATGGAAAGCAGTTGATAATATTCTGATTTCATTCACTCAACATAGGTGAGAATATTATCTGTAAATTGCTCACGTAAGATTTAAAAGATGGTACACCCATATAATTCATATTTAATTTAAATGCTCTAGTCTGTGATCACTAGAAGCTTTAAACTTGGATACGCTAACCAAAATAAATAAGACTTCAATTTTAAAATGGCAACACTATATATTATGAAAGCTGAATTCAGAAATGCCAACAGTTATATTTATCTAAATTATATCTTACCAAATAGGGAATGTAGAAATGGACAAATCCTTCTGATTACAACAGAAATGGTTCATTCAATGGCTGTACATGAGCAACCCAAGATTAATAAATTCCTGTGCTAACATCAGTACTAGAAAAATTAAACTAATACTGAGGGAAAAGTAATCTACAGCTGTAAAATTAATCCAGTGTTCATGAGATATCTGCACCTTGATAGGGTAAGAAATAACCTCTTTGGTAACATCAGAGTTACCAATGAAAACCACTTATACTTCTTTCGGTGTAATTTGCGGACAGTATTTTGGGGTTATATGGAAGGTGAGACCAGGCATCCTGGCCCTTGCTCTGTCCCCTCTGCAGCAGCTGTACCTGAGCACAGGGTTTTGTTGAGCCCACTGCGGAGTCACGTTCTTGTGTGGGAGGTTAACCGGGCATGGTTTTCTGCCTCTGAAATCTTACTCTGACTAAGCTGTCCACCGGGGAGTCGGGTAGGGAAGAAACAAGGCATTCCGTGTAAGAGAGAAGACCATAGCACGCGGCAACATGTTTGCAGTATTTCAGAAAACGTGCAGAAAACAACTTCCCATTGATCTGAACTAATGTGCCACGGGTCACAGCCTCTTTGCTTCTGTGGAGTTGTGTCATCAAGGCGTATATTCTGCTCTCCCGCGCTCTCAAAGAATGTGGGTCCCATGCAAGGGTGGGAAGAGGAGTCTCTCTCACTTTTCTTCCCATGTTCTCCCTCCCACGGGCAGATGCCAGGATGAAAGAGAAAGAGCTGTCAGTCCTTGGGGACTTCCATTCTGAGGGCGTCCCAGCCACGGCCCCCTCCCTGCGCGCACCCCTGGCACGACGCGACCCCGGGCGCAGCTCCCTGGCGGCCGGGCTGTGGACACGTCTAGTCGCCCAGCCTCCGCCCAATGTGCCCGGCTCCAAACCCGCTTTGTGACTCTCCCTCCTCTGTCACCCTTTGTTCACTTCCTATATTTTCTCTCAGATGTGGTTTAGTGTTTTCTTTCCAAGGCTTATTTTGCATGGAAGAATGCTCTCAGCGAGCCGAGGCCCTAATTGCCAAATAATGGTTGCCAAAACATGTTATTTTGGCTTCAAGCTGGTACAGAGCGGGCAGCGCCTTCCCCTCATGAGAGAAAAAAAACAAAACACAAAAAAATCCTTCCTCACAGCCCGGGGGCCATTTGCAAACCGGCGGCCTCCGCGGCGCTTCCTGCCGCGGCCGGAAGTTCCCGGGGCGCGTCCCCGGGCTCGGCTGGGGGCGGGGCCGGGCTCGGCTGCCGGGGCCCTGCAAACGCTCGGGAATTCCAAACGGAGGCAAATGTGGGGCCCCGAGGGAAGCGGGATGGAACCGATCCCTGTGAGAGATATCACTGCTAATTAAGTCCTGATCCCCTGGCTCCACTTGAAACGAGTCGGGGAGGGAGCGGGTCTCGAGAGCAGGTGCTAACTGGTTGCGAGAGAGGAGTCCGCGCCTCGGGAAAAGGTTCGCCCGCGGCTCGGGGAGCCCACGGCTGCTTCTGAGAAAGTTCTTTCCTGGACAGAGCCCTGGGCTCCTACATTGTTTTAGGACGTGGAGGAGCTTGTAGAAAAGGGGAAAAAACAAACCCGTTTGCTGTAACAAAGAACCGTCTCCCTGCCCTGCGTCCCCCCTGGGTAGCTGATTTCCTTTCTCCTGGGGGCACAACGCGGTGATCTAGAGGTCGGCACACGCCTCCTGGAGATGCCGGAACCAGGCACAGACAGTGTGGGCTTCGTGTGACCCAAATGCTGCTCTAGAGGGCCCACACAGCCACCCACCCTGCTCCTTTCCCCGGACTGTTCAAGACAAAGCTGTTCTGAGTAGAAATGTGTAAATAAACTTAATAGCAGCTGTTTACCTGACGAAAGAAAGTCTGACAGTTCTGAGTTGTGTGTGGCGGAGAGAAGACAGAATGTGTCTGGGCGTTACGATCTGAATCTGGGTGCACACCCTATCTAAAGGTTTTTTTTTTTCCATCGTCAGAAACTTTGCCTTTACTCTAGAAATTATGGCTTTAAATTGCAACTAACATAGACCGGGCCCTTCTGTGTGCCTGAGGACCTGCCAGGCGTTTTACGTGCGTTATCTCAGTCGTCTTTGCAAGGGCCCTGTGGAGGTGTGGCATTGAGAGGTTGAATAACACCCCTGGTAAGTGACCAGCCAAAGACGCAAATGCCCCCAGAGCTTGTGTTTTTAAACGTGGGGCTATCCTGCCTCCCGGCTTAGGGTCCTGCGCAGAAATAGCAAAATCTCTGCCCGCTCCAAAGTGCCCAGCGGACGCAGTACATGAATGATTGAACCAGTGCGGCTCAGGTGATGCTAAGGATTAGCCCCGGGTTCGGACCGACACAGCCATCTGGAAGAGCGTTCTAATACATGTTAAGTCTAACAGTGTGAAGATCTATTTTAGGGACAATGTTTGTATTGAATTTAAAAAAAAAAAACAAAAACGTATTCTGAGGGTCTTCCTTTGATCTGAGTGAAGAATGTTCTTAATCCTGACAGGGTTGGACCTACGCTTGGCACGTTTTGATGAACCTACAGGCAAGTTGGCTGAAGTTGCTGGCAATGACTCCAGAAATCATTATCAACATAATTTCCTTTTTCTTATGACATGTAATCCTTTCCCTGTCCTCACACCCTAATCTTCTGACTGCTCTCGATATTGGGAGCCTGCTGCTTGAGTGGTGTACCTGACCTCTGAGCGTGGCTCTCTCCGGAACGCATTGTGTTTATTGCACTATTTATTACTTTTATAGCAACAGAGCCGAGCGCTGCCTTGGTGTCTGTCTTTAGATTGTGCACATCATTCAACCCTCAACAAAGACTGGCTGGGATCCTTGTCAGCCCCTGCACCGACTTGAAAGAGAATTTAGTGTTAACTGTTTATAAAGCACGGATGTTTATACGAAACGTTGTCTTGTGGATGTTTACGAAAAGAGAAAATTATTTCAAATGCTGGTGCTTAGAGATAGCATGAGATGGGGTTGAGCGCAACAGTTACAGCACAGAATTAGAGATGCTAAAGGGAATTTTAATGCTTGGATTTCGCTCTGTTGGAGGCCATCGGGCCCTGATCCTGCTTTATTGTCTGGCTCTCCCACTGTCCTTTTGGTTCACCCTGAGTAGCTGCCTAATGGTTATCTGACTCGGTTTCACTGTTGCGGTAATGAAGAAAAGGTGTTGTTCAGTGCACCTTTGCCAGAAGGTTTAGATAAAGGGTAGAACATCGTAGAGGGTGGGGTTTTGAACAAGCTGCAGGTTCGCACCCCCCCCACCTTGACCGAGTGTGCTTAGCCTCTGCGGCCTGCTCAACTGCCCGTTAAACTGCCTTCTTGTTTTCAGCCATGTGGATTCTTCTCCATGCAAACAGATTTCCCCTACTCTTTAGAACTTTGACCTTTAAAGTCTGCCTGAGGAATGTGAGAGAACTGCACATTTTACAAAACTGATGTAAGATTTGTTTAGAACTTCAGGAAAAAAGGGGGAGAGGGGGCGCACATTGAATTTTTACAAGAAGCCCATTCAACAACACAGGATATGGTCAAAATAAAACAGGATTGGGTGGGATGCGTGTTTGGGTTCTCAGGGGGCTGAAATCAAAGAGGTGTGCAAACTATCCTGCAAAAATCCCTGCCATCCGCTTTGATAAATGAGATTATGGGCTTTGAAAGGTCAATGATATATTCTTAAGGAGAAATGCCAGGTTCTTGTTAATGTTTGTGCCTGACAGGGTCTTAAAATAGACTTGAGTGAGCTAATCGCATTTGATGACCACGTACAGTAGTGGGGTGAGAGCTTAATACAATTTTATTACCTCCTATGGGCAAATATTTGCCTCATGAGACACACCCACGCCCTCCAGAATAGTCTATTGTAAACAACTGGCTCTCCTTTTACAAGAGCTGAAATCTTTATGATGTTTGGGAACGCTGAAACGAAGGACTAAAGAGCTTATTTGAATCTTGTCTTTCAGCCAGCAAAGCTCATCGGTAGATTTCCCTCCCCCAACCCTTCTTTCTCACTAACTATGCCCCAGGCATGTTCTAGAAAACTAGTCAGCGGACAAGATTTTTCCTAAATTTCTATCTGCCTTCGTGCAGCAAGAAGCATTGCTGCAGAGTAGAAAGAGGTGAGAGTCACTTGTGATGCTTTTGCTGGCAGGATGTAAGCCTGCAAGATTTAAACCTGACTGCTTGGAGTGCGCCCACCTTGTGATTGAGTGTACACCAGGTTGATGTCGTTGCCCCTAACCCATGCAGCTGTGGGCCCATGTCAGGTATTCAAGTTCAGTTATCTTCACTTTGTTCCTTTTAACAGAAATAAACGTATTACAACGGTGAGATGAAAAAATGGACAGAAGAGAGATAGTATCTTACTTTCCTCATTAGCGTGTGGGTATATGTGTTTACGTTTTTATATTAATGCTCACTTACAGAGTTACATTTTTGAATTATTTCAGACTATTTAATAGGATTCCCATTGTCAAAACTGTCTTAGTCTAACCAGATTAAAACAATTCTCGCCTAAATGGGAATAATCTGTGTCCCAGCTAGCTTTTAATATTGGGAAGGCCTAGTGGATTCACATGTAACTTCTAAAAGTTATTTTGGCTTGTTAATCATGCTTAAATTCTATCAAAGGAAACATGGCTTTTGCAATATCCTAAGCTCCTTCCATATTGTTCTCATACTTTTGGGGCCATACTTTTGTAAGTTACCAGTGGTGTTGACTATGAGACTTGAAATCACACACTGTGGTATGTCTAAGAAACAACAAGACCTTCTTCCTTCACTCAGGACCTTTAGGACCCATATAAATAAATAAGGATAATAAAATGTGGCAAGTACCTTAGTGGATGTATGTACAGGACTAAGTGGGTCACAAAAGAACAAATGGTCAGCTCTGACCGCGGTGGAGGTGCCCGGGGCAGTCGGCAGGAAGTGAAGCTTGAGCTGAGCTTTGGTGAGTTGTGGAAATGTTTACCAGTGAATAGGGGGAAAGAAGTTTCCCAGAGAAACAGCTGTGGATCCAGGCCCTCCGTAAAACTGTGTCCCTTACTGTCTGTGTGACTTGGGGAGAGCCACTTAATTTGAGCCAAGTTTTCTTACCTGTAAACTGCAATACCTGCCTTGAAAAATGGTTGGAAAGATTATATGAGAAAATCCACATGCCAGGGCTTTGACCACCGGACAGTACTCTTCAGATGTTGTATATTCTTAGAACACTAGATGTTTTTCTAGCTTTCAAAAGAACTTGACCTTTGAAGAAAACTGTGCTTGTATGATGGGGCTGTGTGTGTGTGTGTGTTCATGTGAAGTTTGACTGTGTGTCTGTTTGTTAATTTAGGCTAAACTGCTGTCACCAGTAGAACCAACAGCATATTACGGTGTAAACACAATGGGAGTTAATTTCTTGCTTGTGTAAGAGTCCGAGGCCGGTGTTCCTGGTCAGCAAGTGGTAGCTGTCTTTGTCTAACATATGTGCATGCTCACATATCCTCCAGGCAGCAGATGGACCCAGAGGTATACCCGGAGCAGAAATCAGTATAAACAAATCACACACACAAATATGTAAACTGCTAGCTCCTCTGCTACAAAAGTAGTGATGCGTATTAGATTTAGAAAACAACAAGTACTGAAAGTGGCTCTAGCAGAGAATGTCTTTTCCTCATTTTGTCTGTGATGATGCTAAATGAGCTCGGAAAGGAAACAGATGCCAGGGAGAGACTGGTAGGCAGGAGAACCACAGGCAGGGACTTTGTGCAGCCTTTGTGCAGAGTTTTATAACCATCCTCCCTGTCTGTCGTGTTTTCTCCTAATCTCTCTTTCTCTTTGTTTATCTCTATTTGACAAGTCTCTACTGTGCCCCCCTCCAAGGAGTCCTGGCCACCCAGGGCCTTAATGAGGAGAAAAGATCATGTCTTTTCCTCCCTACATGATGAATATGCCAGACAAGTATGAGTCCCAGGAAGATCAACCATCTGAAAACATACTAGATTATTAGATCTTAGACAAAGAAAATGGTTCGAGTTTTTGTATCCGCCTAAGTTGTGGCCATTGGATAAATCTTCAGAACACAGGTGTCTTTGAAAGAGGCTCCAGCTTCTTGTACTACTCAACACCTCACCCCATATTGTGAGTGGGAAAGAAGACAAAAGCCACAACTTGTAGAAGGAAGGGGAAAACCCACAAAGATGCCAACCTGACATTTATCAGGGTGAGCACTTTGTTTTGGTGACATGACGCACCCTGTCAGTTCCTGGCATGCTTGTTTTCTGGCTTGCCTGAAGTCACAACAATGCCAGTTACTAGAAATACAGCAGCTGTAAATGGTAACTGATAATATTATGCATATTTTTAATGACTCGAAAAAAATGTTTTCAGAAAACTGCCTTGGAGGCTCTAGATTCAGTTCTGTAAGTCGAAGAGTGGTAAGATTAAGCTGGGGAAACCCATGTTTTCTTGGGCTGAGCATTTCCAGCATCTGCCCAAGCTTCTGTCTGAGTGCTAGACAGTCTCTGGCCTTGTCTGCAAAACAGAGTTTGGGGAAACCCTGGGGAGGAGGAGCTGGGGGAGAGGGTGGGACTAGTGCAGAGCTGCAGCCAGGATTCAGCGGCTCCTGGCATTGACTTGCACGGACGGAATGTGTGTGGGGGCCGCCTGGCTCCGTGGGCTGGGATGAATTCCGCTCTGAAATGGAATCGTTGACCCCTGACTCTATATGAACATGAGACGTAATCGAGATAGCATCTACCTCCAAATATTACATCTAAGAACCTAATAAGAAACTGCTGCTAGTCGTGGCCTCAACACTTCATTTAAGCATTGGCATTGGGTTTTCTCCAGAATGCAGAAATATGTATTTCCTTTGTAAACGTTTTGATGTGGAGAGCCTTCTGAAAGCATTTGAAAGCCCAAGTCTCTCTTTGAGAGCAATAGAAAGTATCAAATAGTTCTGGCCTTTGATTAACTTGATATAGGAAATTGTGTTAGGTAAGGCTTCTAGCCAACCTGCATAATTTGTCGGCTTCTATGTGACTGCTTTGGGCATCAGTAATACTCGAAATTTTTTTTTCAGGAATTATTAGAATACCACTCCTTTTTTTTTTTTGAGACAGAGTCTCACACTCCTCTTTCTTATCACCCTTCCTACCTGTGCTACAAAGGAGTAGCCAACTATTTGCATTTGCCATGGTTTGAGACTGTCACATTTTCCATTAGCTAGTAGAATGGAAAATCTAGAAACTTTGAACAAAGATAAAATTTCCATCTAAATAAAACTGTTGTGATTTTTAAACTTTTCTATATGAGGTAAATTTGGATACCTTGATACTACATTCCACTAAGGTGCTTTGCAGAGGCTATCAACATTTTCTACTTGAACAAAGTAGAGGATAAATTACTTATATTATCTTGAGAAAATCAGATTAATTTCCTATTCAGAAACAATGCAGGGAGAGCTCAATTTCTAAATTTACCCAGAATTGAAAATATTTTAGCATTTAAAAAAATCAAATTTCATTCCGTTTCCTGGTCTGCGGGGAGAAGTCTGATTGAGACCGTTTGGGCTGCTTCTCTTTCTCTTTCTGCTGCTTGTTTTTTTGTCATTTTACTTTGGGTCAAGTGAAAGTTGATGGAATTCTCACTGGAGATAGTTTGCTACTTCCTAACAAATCTGGGGAAAAAGAAACGTGCGAAAAGATTTGAAATTAATGATTTCAATAAAAATGTTAGATGTATGGATTTATTTTGTAATCATTCCATCCCTGACGTCTTTAGTCGTGCAAGAGTCAGGATTGCCCCAAAGCCCAGGAGATGCCTCTTCGTGAAGCCACTTGCTATGTGGTGACTCCTCACAATGCATCTCGTCCCTTCCCCTTCCACTCTCCTGGGTTCCTACTCCCGTTTGTACGTCTTGTCTCCTCAACTAAATGCTAAGTCTCCTGAGGTCAGGACCTAAGTCTGTTTTCTCTCACAGTATTTATCGCAACCTCATATCATTGCAGTTGTTCTAAAAATGTTGTTTGAATAGACGAAGTCAGAAACTCATGAAATCCTCCCCAACCCCTTGTTTTTCTTGTCCCCATTTTCATAACTCACAGTTTGCCTTTTTAATGAGAGCATATTCCTTTTTGTTTTCCTGATTAGTAGAAATGGGAAAATTCCAGAAAATATGAAGATAGGCAATAAAAAAAATCAGTTATCATCTTATGTCCAAATAATATATGCTGTTATTATTTGGCATATCTCCTAGCAGTTTTTTTTTCTCTGCATGTGTGTGTATATATGTGCACAATTTTTTGGATTCAGTTTTGCTTGCAAACATTGTATTAATAGTTTTCTATGCTACTTTTTCCACTTAACAATTACAATGAACACTTCCCCCATGTCTTAAGACATTTTTGCTTATATTATATTCCATCATAGGAATACAGCATCATTTGTTGATTGGATAGGGTCCCTTTCAACTTGCAGAGCCAACTCAACCTAACGGGGAGGGGATATTTATTACAAGTGAGATAAATCATAACAGATTATTATAATCCCAGGTATAGAGTGATACAACGCAGAGAGTCTATATAGAGCTGTGAGGAGAGATTATTAAGTGCTCACCACGCGCTACACTATTCTCATTTTCCATGGATTGCTTCATTTATTCTTCAAAACCTTTGCTCTTGTCATTTAAATAATAAATGTTGGTAAAATATTATGTTGTAATCATTAAGATATTTTTGGTTATGTTATATTCCATCATAAAAATACATCTTAATTTATTAATTAGGCTTCTTTTAAGTTGCAGAACCAATTCAACCCAAGGAAAAGCAAGGTTTTTTTTTTATAACCTTTATTATAAGATATTTTCATTCCCATTTCACAGGTGAGAAGATTGAGGCTTAGATTATGTAAACTTGCTTATGTTCAATTAGGATTTTGATATGCAGAGAGGAAGAGGCTGAGTTGGGTGGTGGGAGCAGAGGGAATGAATTCATCAAAACGAGTAGCCTCACCAGAAAACATCGTGGGCCACACATGTCTACACAGTGTCACAGCAAGGCTGTTCCTTGGGGTGCATTTCGTTAGGACCCACCAGATGGAGAAGACAGGAAATAACTACCTTTCACGGTGGCTCTTTAATGTGGTTCCTTAAACAGCCATCTGTGCCACTGAGGATTTCAGATCATCTCTCGAATCTTCTGTGTGACACTTTCTCCCATAACGGCTCCTTAGTTGAAGATCAAAGACCACCAGACATTTTAACATAAAGCCAACTTTTAATAAATGACTTCTGCAAAGGTGGGTCACTGAGGTGACACCACAGAAACACACACACACACAAAATCAAAATTTAAAAATCTTAGCCTTTTTCCAGGTCTTCAAACATGACGTATACACTGTTAGAAAAGTCAGACTGTTGGTCATCCTCACCATCTGCCTGAGACAAAAGCATAATCCTGACTTTGCAGAAATCCCTGAACACCCCTCCAGGCCTCCTTGCGTCATAGCTCACGAGGCACGTGAGAAAGTCCTGGTGTCTTAGTTTCCCTCGGCTCACTTGTCCACCCAGGGAGCCACCAACCGGAGGCAGCAGCCCCAGGCTGCGGGGGAGCTGCAGTGGGCCGGTCTTTGAAGTCTCACCCTGCCGTCCTCTCTCATTGCACCAGGCGGGCTGTGAGCAGCCGGGTGCTGCAGCTGTCACCGTTTAAGCCAGCAGGCGTTTGAAGATGCGCCGCCCCCACCCCCGTGAGGGGAGCCGGAATAGAACAGAGTGTCATGTTCCCCTGAAATCTGCCTCGATAGGAGTGTAAGCCTGCTGCACCTTTCCCCGACGGGAGGAGTTGCGGGGAGGGCAGCGGGGAAGAGAGGAAGGCAGAATTAACTCCTTTTGCAAATGTCACACGCAGGTAGCTGGAGCTGCTATGCTTTACAGCAGTTCTCGACGGTTCTTGACGACAGAATAGTTTGCATGAGGCAAGCATGGTGGCGACGGCGGTGGGAGGGAGGAGGGAGGCGAAGACGGGTCTCGGAATTCCTGGCCGGCTTGTCACGTGGGCTCTTTCCATGCAGTGCCCCTCACCGCCTCCCTCCCGTGTTCAGCGCACAGCTGAGGCCCAGAATCCCCAGGCTGCTGCTGAACATGTGTTCCAAAGGGGTGAGATAGCGTGGCAGCCGTTGAGGCAACAAGCCCTGGCTGCGGTTTGTGATTTCCTCACCCTGTCTTTATCACTTGACGAGCGTGTTGCTTTGTTTTACCCCTGCAGTGAGAGCTAGGACAAATGATTGCCACCTCTTTTTTTTTTTTTTTTTGCCACTCCCGGGCCTCCTCTCTCAAAAGAAGGCCGTCTCGCGAAAGCAAGTGGCTGCCCAGAGGGCACTGCCATCGCCCAGACCTCCCAAACGTCTCCTCCGAGGCTTCCTCCTGCCGGCCGATCTCTCTGTTGCTGCACCCACCACACTCGCAGGGCCGGCGCTTCCGCAGAGCAGCTCCGAGTCGTAACACTACCCTCGGGGCCAGGCGGGGCAAGGAGCAGGCACAGGCTGGAGGATCGACTTGCTTTCCCCGAGCAGCTGTCCTGCTCGGGGAGCCGCCCCTGTGGCCGGCTTCACAGACGAGCCAAGCGACCAAGAGCAAATTCCTCATTTTGCAAAGGAAAATGAAGACGGCAGCAGAGCCTCCATAGGCCCATTAGGAATTGCCGTCAGGCCGGGGTGGGAAGCTGGTGGTCAGGCGTGGCCTCGGGTCCTCTGCCTGAGGGGAAGGAAGGGAAGAGCCAGGAACAGTGCAGGAATTCCTGGCATGAGAGTCGTCCGCCTCTCTGCACGTGCAGACGCCATGCGGCTGGCCTGTTGGTGGCCCGGGAGATTACGTAAAGGGCTGGAAAGCTCGTAGTCTTTGTGAAGGATAAACATCTTCCTTCTGCCACCAAAGCAGTAGCAATTGTGGTTCTAGGATGGGAGGTTTCGAAACAAAAATAGGCCCGTGCTGTTGGCATTGCATTGCCTCCAACAGGATGCCGTGAGCTCTCGCCAGAGACCAATTTTCTAGTTTGCGGATCACCGGGACCTTTATTCTTCCCTCCCTGCTCTGGCAGAATCGGGGAAAGGAAGCAAAATTCAAACGGGACAATTTTTCTATTTGTTAGCACTTGATAGGAAAGGTTTGGTTACAGAAACGATTCAGGCGACTGACCAAAATGAAGTCTTCGGACCACGCGTAGCTCTAAGTGGCACTGCGCTCTTGGAGGGAAGTCTAAAAGCAACCAAGGGGCTTGGCCACGCAGGTCCCGGTTGTCACTCCTGCCAGCCGAAGCCTCAGTGACGGCAAGAACAGGGTTAGGCTCGTTCCTGCGTTAGCAGTTCTGGTCCCCAGGGGCATGCTGTGTTCTCTCCTGGAGCTCTGGGCAGCGGAGGGGCTTACGTCACCCCAAGCGTGAGGGACACATTTGGTGAACGTAACCCCCAGAGGTAAATTCTTTGGGGATTAGGAACGCCCAGTTCCTAATAGATGAATAATTGTCTGAGCACGTTGACCCCAATCTGCAAAGAGGTTGAGATGGCTACGAGGCTGTTCACGGGGAGGAATGACGGGAAGACTCCGAGTCACCCCGAAGACTCACACTCTTCATCAACATGGCAGGACCTACGCGCAAAGGGAGCATGGCACGCTTCAGTGGCTCTGCTCTGCCCAGCTCTCCATTCACACCCGTGCTGTCAGAGCTGGGCCAGGGAGGTTCAGACTTTCCCAGAGGAAGATCTGGGTGTGAATTCTAGATTCACCACTTAACGGATGCTGTTTATCCTTTGTAGATACAGTTGTCTGATTCTAAAACTGGGACAACCATATCTATCACAGACAGCTGATGAGTAAGATAAATGAGATAAAGCTTGCCAGGTGTCTAGCACCATGCCAGGCATATGACAAGCACCCAACAGATACAACCTCCTTTTTATCTCCTGTTCTCCCATGTACAAGATCAATTAAGAAAAGACAGTGAAATATGCCATTTTGTTAGTTATTTGAGACATTAATCTGGAGGTCAAGTTGAACTAGAGGGTCAGTCTGGGAGGAAAGGAGTGAGTGATATGCCCAAGCCACCCGATAGCCGTCTAGGTCTGACATCCCCCACGCGTGTTTAAGGCAGAGACTGAGCGACTGAATCCAGGCAGCCACGCAGGCAGGTGGCTTTCGTTAGGCATGGTCAGCTGCGCCATTTGGAGAAAGTTCAGGGCAAGCTCCCCAAAAGGGAGGTGCTGCGGGCTAATTGCATATGGCACGCAGGGAGCGACGCCTGGGTCACTGAAGTTTGGCCGTTCCTCCGCCCCGTTCCTTTGTGTGTTTGGGTCAATTGCTTCTCTGTGGCCCGTAAATATTTACAGCTCCTACATGCCCTTGCAAATTGGATTAATCTCAGCACATTCTGGAAGCAGATGCCCCTGTCCAACCTCAGTCCTGAGGAATAGGCAGAAGCATTTTTTTCCGTTGTACTACGCGACCTCAAGCCGGGGAGAGAGAGAGAGAATGGGGGAGAGAAGAGAAGGGTGAAAAGATGGGAGGAAGAAGCAGAAGGAGGCAGGGAGAATGAGGAAGAACAAATATTAAAACGTTCCCACGGTTGGTCAAATGTCAAGGAGACGTGTGCTCAGCGTCTGGGGAGCAAACTAGGGAAATGGGTCTTGCTGGAGGACAGTCTGTGCTGAGGTCAGGGGGTGTAGAGAGTGGGCTGGGTCCAAACACGGATCCTACCACGGTCTCAGTTCCGGAGAACAACGTCGGTTACCTTGAAACTTCATCCCCAGGTAAGAAAAGGAAGGAGGGAGGGCCTGGCAGTCCTCACCACGTTCCGGAAGCAGAGCCGCTGATAAAGAAGTTTCTGAGCCAGTCTGTTAGTGTGGATCATTATGATAATCATGCAGGTTTTATTTAGATTCACACGGCGTCTTCAGAAATGGAATTTCAAAGCATTTGAGCTACCAGGCGCTCCTTCTTGCAAATCTCAGGATTGCCTAAGGTTTCTATCTTTTCAGATATTTACCATTTTCTGTTAAGAAAATGCCTTCCCCGAAATGTGGACTGTTAAGGAAATTTATCTTTTCCTTCAGTCTTCACAGGAATGCAGGGGATTAGCTACGGAGCCCCCTCTCTGCCTAGCACCGGGCTTCAGACGCCCGCTGCACAGAGGCCGTTTGAATGGAACTGCGGAATAATCTTCAGAAGAAAAAGCAAGCCCGGTGAGTGGCAGCCGCCCATTGTGCTCAGTTAAAGACGCCAGGGAGAGGCTGGGCGGGTGCGGGGCCAATGACAGCGACAGTGGGCAGTGGCTGGGGAGGTGAGCGTCCGCCTAACGGGCCTTGTGATTAGTATTCCCCGTTACGTCCTAATGAAAGACTCCGAGCATCTTAAAAATGTTAAGTGTTTGTTTTGTTAGAAGCAGAAGATGTTTAAATCTTTGAAGCCCAAACATTATGGGGAAACTCCAATATGTAAAACAGATAATAATATCTAAAATGTACGTAGCATTTTCCATGTACCGGGTTTTATAGGTATCGGTGTATTTAATCTCCATAACCCTATAAAGAAGTATGATTGTCATCTCTATTTACAGGTGAGGAAACTAAGTCATAGAAAAATGAAGTAATTTCCCAGGATAACACGGCTTGTAAACGGTAGGGCCGGGATTTGGAACGCTTAGGTGGGGTGGAGGACTCTGAACCCTGCGTGCTCGGCCTTGGCCCCTCCCTTTTCGCTCTAGAAAACACAGCTCACAAAGCTACTCACGCAGGCTAACGCTCCCCTTTTAAGAATGAGGAAACTGAGGCTCAGAGAGGTGACATGACTAAAATCTCACAACAAGCAAAACAAGCTCAGTTACATCTTCTCCCTTAGGTTAAAGACTCACCTGCTGTGGTTCTCTCTTTAGGCGGATCTGCAGATTTTCCGTGGATGAAAATTCCCTGAGGGTGTGTAAGAGCATCCTAAAGAGAGCTCGGATGGATGCGGAAACTGATGAACGTCCAGATGATAGAAGAGGGGCTTGGGGGAAAACCTAAATTAACTCAGTTATGCCTCGCACGCCCTCCTCCTCCTCACGTGACGCTCAGATAAGACTAGTGCAAATGAGACCCAGGTCGTTCATTTAGCCAACAAATGGTTATCAAGAGCCTACTACGTGTCATGACCTGTTACACATGCAGGTACCTACTGTGTGCCACACGCCAGACACTGGAACACAGCGAGAGCAAGGCGAGTTCCTGTCCTTGCAGGGCTCACATCCTAGGATGCGTGGGAGACCCATTAACTTTGCTTAGAGATGGTCCTTCGGGGACTTGGGCCAGTCTGTAACCTGGGCCACTGGCCACTGGGAGACCACGTGAGAGGACGCACGGCCTAGAACAAATCCATCAGTTGGAGATGTTCCTGTCTTCCTTGCGGAGAACCATTAGGGGATTTGTTTAAAACATTTTACCGTAACAATTTTAAACTTTGTGTCTCACTTCATGTTTGTGTACTGAGTACACCTAACATACATTGTTTCCATGGAAGCAATTTCCAGGGATTGATTTTCTGTCCATTAACTCACTGGGAGATGATCTGTTACCACTGACAAAAACTCAAATATTTTACAATTTCCAAAGTCACGTCTAGAGCTTGTTGATGATAGAAACTTTAATAACAGAAATGTGGTGATTAATAATGTTAGGTTTTTATGCGGACTAAATTACAAGATATGTAACTATGCAATCATTCAACAAATATTTACCGAACCATTTTGTATTAGTCTGGAAGAATTTGATACAAATAACTGAAAACTGAGCTCATGGTGACCAAAGCAATAAAGATAATTCATTAAATTACATAAATGAAAAAGTTCAGTGTTATTTCAGCCTTCAGGAATAGTCTGATCAGGGTGCTGTTTTTTTTTTTTTTTTTTTACAGTTCCCTCAGCCCTGAGTCTCCTCTGGGTACTATTACATCTTTGTTTTCAGGCTGGTTTTCCTCCTAATAGAAAAATGGCTGTTTTACTTTGTTCCTGTCTACATACCACTCTACCCAGTGTGAGAAAGCATCTCTCCTCTAACAAAGAAATTCTGGGCTTCACTTCTATTGAATCAACTTGGATCATGTGCCTTCTTTAAACCAATCACCGTGGATAGGAATTTAGGGTCATACTGATGGGTTTAGGCTATTGAGGGTCCACTGCTAAACCCATATAGACTGCACACTGCTACCCAACAGAGGAGGGCAGGAACAGCTGCTGGGAAGCCACACGATTCCTCTTCCGCTTACTATGTGCCGCGCACTGTGCTAGGCTTGAGGTTACCGTTGCGGACAGTCCAGTCTACCAAACACCCACAAGCAGATCTTTAGAACATTCATAGCACCACTTTGACACGGGTTAAAACTCTAAATAGTTGTTCTGATATTTCTAGAATGATTTCCTTGCCCACAGTGCACAATGAGAGAATTGCATCGGGAGTCAGAGGGCTTGTTTACACTCCCAACAAATAGATTTTGCACATGAGACAGAATTACAGGAGGTTCGCTCTGAGAATTTGCAAGCTTCCTATTGATTCTGCTTTCGATTTTCAGCAGGAAGCAGTTAAGTTTCCATAATGGAAAGAATATATTTAAATATTTAGGAAAATCGATAATTGATCCTATTAATTGCATTGCGTATTAAACCCAAGTCTTAAGCAGGCTGGTTGTGCCTGGGCGTGGCCAAGGGAAGGAAGAGAGTGTGGGGAGGGCACCCTGCCCCATGGCTACTTTCTCTGTTGCCCAGAAATGTTCTCTGCAGCACATTGTGTCTGCAGTTTACCGGCCTGGCAGTGGGCGGGTGCTACAGGACGGTCACTAGTGAGTCCACCGTGACAGTAGGGCTGGAAGCGAGGTGAGAGCTTCAGGGGCGTTCTGAACATTCGGTTCCTCTCAAGTACCTGGAGGCATGCAGGTTCTGTGCATTCAACAGGTGCAAATTGTATATATCCCTGAAACACGCTCTACCCGGAAAAATCTTTAAATTGCCATCTGAGTAACACTCATGAGCTGCATTTTATAGATTTCCAAATTGCGTGATGCTATAGCATAAACGCAGTCAAAGTCTTAGCAAAGTCTTAGCAAAGACTGACAGAAAGCACACGAAGTTCGATGCTCTAGGGTGACAATATCAAATCTGATTCAGTTTGAGGCTCAAAGTCACTCGCCTGTCCTTAGTCCATCATTACTACTGCTATCGCCGTCACTGCCAGGACAGGAACACAAATTGTGTATCAGCTTATTGTGACATTCTTGGTCAACTCTGAGAAAACTATAAAAATGTGAAAAATTAGGTATTGAGGTCGAAAGGGGAAAAAAAGAATAAGGGTTGATTGCATTTTATTAAATTTAGTTTAGAACAAATTGTGCATTTTCCCAATAAATAATCATTATCAAATAGGTAATTTGGTACAATGTTTCCCTTTTGCTAAGGGAAATAAGTGATGATGGGTCTCAGATAACACAACAAAGGAGAAATCATTTCGCAGAGGGGAACAGGGTGCATTTCACTGCAGGGTCAGATCTCGTAATCCCCCTAGTTAATAGGACCACGATGGCACAAAGGGACAAAGGGACAGCGCTCTGCCCTATTAAATGTGCTTCTGCATTCGCCTAGAAATTCTGCGTCGATAACCAAATGTGTAGCAGCCATATTTAAATTTCAGAAAATTACAATTAGACGTCTCTGAATAAAAAAGAAGGGAGAAAAAAAAGAACCAAAAGCTGTTAAGTGGAGCCTCTAAAGTCATGGCTAGGTGCTATTTCAAACCAAACATGTCGACGCCAACCTAGCTAAAGTAGATCGAATCCCCTAGTCTCTCCAGGGGTTGTACTTGGAATATGAAATAGGAATTTTGTTTAGAGTTTTTCAGGTGTGATGTTTTTAAAAATTTTTTTGCAAATAGTGTTTTCAATGCAATTGCTTCTGGACAGGGCAGCGAGGCAAGCCAAGGTGGGTTAACAGATCAACCACAGGGAATTCGGTGGGGTCCTTGGCGAGGCAAGAGGGCGTCTGCGGCTTTGCCCTGTGGCTGTGGAGTTGCCCTGCCCGTTTCCCGGGGTCTATGGAGTGTGTGCTTGCTGACACCGCGCTGGCTGGAGGCGGGACAGGCTGTCGGCGAGCGCAGCCGGCTTGGCGTGCTCTCAGCTCTGGGAAGTCCACGGTTCCCAAAGAGCAGGTGGGCAGGAGGCTCAGCCCTGCAGGGCAGACCGTGCAGCTGCGAGAGGTGGAATTCCCCTCGGAAGGGTCGGCGCCGCTTTGAAAATAAATTCATCAGTGAAACAGGAGGATTTCTGAAGCAGTGGAGAAACACAGGGCTTGATTGGTTTCAAATTAACTCTTTGTGCTCATTTTTCATTCCTCCTTTAAGAGAACGTCTCTGCCTTTTCCAGAGAGGTAACGCAAATAATCCTCGACATGTCCTCGAGGACGAGAGAGAAACACTGGAGCAGGACGCCCCTGCATCCGCTTTCTGCACCCCGCATCTTGCTGCTGCAACGCAGGCCGGGGGGACCCTCACTTTTGCTTCATGTTCGGTATTTTTAAAAAGAGAGATTTGCTTTTCCCTGGAAGGAGAGACTATGCTCACTCTGCAGGTTAGAGTGAAAGGTGGCTTTTCCCCTCTCTCCTTTCCTGTGGTCCCTCTTTCTGGGTCTGTTCTCTTCCCTTGGCCTCCCTGTCCCCCTCCCCACGAGCTAGGAACGGCCTTGCTTCTGTTCTCCTTGCTGCTAATTTAAAGCCTTTCTTCTTTCCTTTGGAAAATATCTGCTGACACTGTTTTCTCTGAGGGAGACTATGTACGTATCGGTTAAAATCGTCTTTCGTCCACGAATCCCACAAACAATTAAATGCATGGCGCGACAGCCTGTGGAAACCTTTCTGGCTGCTTAAGTGGAGTTTCCTAATCCTTCTCTACAGCAGCCGAGACCCAGTGGCCGCGCCATTCATCCGCTGTTGCTTCCCAAGCACTTTGATCTCGGGGCTTCATTACAGCTCATTTCAGCATTAAGGATGATCTGAATTCATGAGCTCTTCCCTGCCCAGTAAGTGCCATTCATACCCGTCCTCAGGAGCGAACACAGCTCACGGGAAACTGGTTCAAACCACATCGGAAGAATAATGGGCTGGCTTCAAACACATGTGAAAAACGGGGTTTTTATTAGCCAAATGAACCTTAGAATAAAATGCTTCATTAAACAGAGCCTCATTTTCAGGGCTCTGTTAAATCCACCAATTGGCACTCAGAGATGGCTAAGTGTGATGATTTCACTTTTTTTCAGGTGTAAATCTGAGGCCGAGAAGACGCTGACTATACCCCCTGCAGCCAAGGCAGGGCTGGAGCTGATTTGGGGCTTATTTGGCTTTGCAGATCTTGAAAACCATCATTGCTTTTATACATCTTTCCTGTTTGATTAGTCTGAAGTGGAGTGTGCCACTCCTAAAGAAAAAAAAAACCAACAAAAAAAAAAACCCACCCACTCTCTTATTTTCATTTCCTTAAAAAAAAAAAAGAAATTTAATTTGGATCCAGATAATACCCTTATAACTTCTAAGACCACCAAGCAAATAGGGAAACAGATCGTTAGGAAACAACAGAGCCAGCACAAAGCCAGAGGGAGGAAGACAGGCACACAGTAAGGCGGCAAAAGCCACCATCTAATCCATTAACAGCCTTCGCTGTAATTATATTTGGCTCCGCATTAAACTGGGGAAAGCGCAAAGGAGACACTATGAAAGTCTTAATTCCGTGAAAGAAAGTTTCATCCTGTAATAACAGCAAATAGTGTGCACCAAAGTGGTACCTTGAAGAACACGATGGCAAGTTTTAATTTAGCGCTTAGTAGGAACGTTCGACAACATTGCAAAAATGAAGGAGAAGAAAGCTAGGTGTGGTGGTGCACGACCGTGTCCCAGCCACTCCGGAGGCTGAGGTGGGAGGATCGCTTGAGCCCAGGATACAGTTCAGCCTGGGCAGTATAGTGAGACCTGGTCTCTAAAATACATAAATAAATGCATAAATAAGGGGAAGGAAGAGTAGGTAGTGTTCCTCTATGGGACTTCTTGCTATTGCTCCATTGGTTCCTTTTCTCCCCAACTCCCAACCTTCTCGGCCCTTCCCCACCCTCCTCCCTGCCTCAGGCCTGCGCCCTCCCCCAGGTCCCCATCCTCAGATGCTTCATGCAGGTGGCTTTCCAGAAAGGTGTCTGAGCGATACACCGGCTGGCCAGGTCTTCTTCCTTGGGCAGAGACAGAGAGGACAGGTACGAGGCTACCTACCTGTCATCAGCACCTGGCTGCACGGCGGCTCTGCGGTGACACAGCACTGAAGCCCATTTCCAGGGGCTGCAGGATGCGAAACGCTGGTCCCCAGGCGTCACCTCCGCCCCATCACACCGCGAGGGGTTAAACTTAAAATGAACGGCGGGAAGATCTGATCGCCCTCTCTGAGGCTTTGCATTAAGACCACCGAATAGATCTTAGATTTGCTTACCGCATAAGAAAACGATGGGTCTGCTAATGTGTGAGCAGGGTTTTTCCCCCTTTCTGGCCCATCCCAGTGTTTTTAATTTTGCTGTTCTGCGTGGCCAGGTGCGGATGCACGGCACCCCACGGCCAGGCCTGTGAAGGAGCGTGACCTCCCCACGTTCTGTCCGTCTATGCAGGTGAGGTGGTTACAGTCGGTCCGCTCAGACGGGGCCACACCTCACTGGCGTTGGCGCTCACCTCCCGCCACTGCATTGACGCGTCCAGTCGGCCAAGACTTGCGTCTCTTTGCCCTACTATAAGTTAAGATGCAAATAATTTCCCTTTTCACAACTGGGTTAAAAGAAAGAATTTCAAGACATTTGTGTATCTTTCGTGACAAATCGCTGGAACAAACTTTTATTTCTCTTTCCCTCTGTGTAGGTCTTGCAATGAGATGGCTTTCTGGGACATATTCGGGCTAAATTGACGTCCCTGAAGTCCTTGGAGGGCAGATGTCTTAGACTTGTTGCTGGTACCAAATAGCATAACCGATACCACAGAGCACGAACAGGTGAATTTCATCCTGAATAGAAAGTCAGTGTTAATAATCTAGATTTTGAACGGCTACTCCATGGCCTAATGCTTTGGTTTGATTCCATACAGTTTATGTTTAGGAATAATTACCAGAACTCTTCTATTTTTTCTATAAAGACCTGGTAATTCGTCACATAAATTGGCCATAATGGGCTGACAAGGGCTTAGGAGCAGCGAGATGGACATCCCAGGTCTTTGTAACTCATGACATTGTGGGTAGAAGACATTAGAAGGACCATTTCTTTTTTTTATTTGCTTCTGGTTCAACCACACGTAAAGAGATCGTCAGGATTGGCCATGTATTTCCCCCTCTACTTTTGACGTTCGCAGGTCAAATGTGCGGAGTGCAGGCCAGCGGGGTGGGGATTACTGACGCTCCAGAGACAAGGCAGCTGGAACACAGAGGAAACCAACTCAGCCAGGGTTGTGTAATGAACTCATGGCTGAGACGCCCTGACTGCGGCCCTAAGTCTACAGTGGGTAAGAATGGCGGCTCCGGAGTCGGGCGGCCTCACTCGCCACCCTGGCCTCCGGACTCTCAAGAAGGACAAGTTAGCCACGGTGCCTCTGTAATCCTCAGCGTCCTCATCTGCAAAGTGAGGGTGTAACAGAGCGACCTCAGAGGGCCGCCGTGAGGGCTGAGTGTGTGAACCCCTTAGCACGGGGTCTAATACAGAGTGAACACCCAATAAATACATTATAAACATTATTATTATTATTACTAGTACTGAGATAGGGGCTGGTAGGTCTTAATAAAGAGTCATAAGCTTTGAACCAAAGTCTCTGATAAAACAGGAGACAGTGGAGAAACCGGCCAAAACCAGCTGGAGCCCAGGCAATGGGAAACCACCTCAGGTTGCCCTCACTGCTCATGATACGCTAGTTTTAACGCATTAGCGTGCTAAAAGGAACCCCCACCGGTGCCATTATGGTTGACAAATGTCACGACAGCACCTGGAAATTGTCCCATATGGTTCAAATTGGAGGGGATCCC
The DNA here is from genome assembly GCA_963575035.1 of Avahi laniger. Classification (NCBI taxonomy): domain Eukaryota; kingdom Metazoa; phylum Chordata; class Mammalia; order Primates; family Indriidae; genus Avahi; species Avahi laniger. Next base: position 85,305 of record CAUYSK010056320.1, read on the forward strand.
ATCCCCGCCCCCAGAGACTCTCTGCCCCTCTCCCAAGAAACTCACAGTCTCCGCTTCGTTCCACACGTACCGAGAGAGGACCAGGGACACAGGCAGCCGGCTGCGTAGACGCTGCTCTGTCTGCGGGCGGCCGCTGTTCTTCTTTTCCTCTCTATCTCGATAAACTTGCTTTCGCCTTATTCTGTCGGATTCCTCTTGAATTCTTTCTCACACACAGCAAAGAACCTATTTGGCCTTCTGTGGACCTCAGTTTTGGGGTCCACTTCCCTGCGTCAGTACTACTGGTGAGGAACCAGAGGACCGGGGCGTTCGAGAGACTTCCTCCATGATAAAGGCCACACAGCTAGAGACGGAGCTAGAACGGCAGCCAGGGCCATGGTTTCTCCCAGCTTTTGAACCCATTCCCTAGGGAGAGCTCCTATTTCTCTCCAAACAAAAGTGCGAATTTCCTCTGAGCATTGTTGTTATTCAGTTTAGTCTGTTTTCTAAGAATATACGTATTTTAAAGCAGGATTAGCTCACGGAAGCAGCCAAATGGAGAGGTGGCGGGAGATCCATCCTAATATCGACTCAAATGTAAATTCTAACACAGCCGACTGCATCAAAGTGTAAAGTCTCTGTTATTTGGGTACCAAGCAGTTCCAGCAAGATATTCTTCCTAAGGGGCACCCAGGCCTATGCAACTGCAATTGTTCTAAAATACTATACTGTCTGCAGTTGAGCGAGCAGTCAGATTTGCCAACAAACATATCTGCAATTCTAAATCCATCATTCTGGCCATGCTCATAAAAAAAAAAAAAGGTCCAGATTTATTTTCCACTTGGTGTCTGTTCTGTTCATTAATTATATTCATATCTGTTTCTTTGAAGCTATTGAGACTATTGGGAAATGTAAAAGAAAGCTGTATTGATTGCAGTCTTGTTATCATTCCATCTTTATTTCCTCCATCTATGAACTCCCAGGCGTGTTGAGTGACATGTGGTGTTGCGTGTAGCGTGTCGGGCACAGGGTAGGGCGTTAGCAACAGAGCCCAGGCCGCCCCAGATCCGTGGTCTCTTTGGCGAGAGGGTTTAGATTTAGAGTGTCTGGATTGTATTCTACGAAAACCTCCATGGCCTTTCCTTTCAAAATCAATTTCAGTTGTCAAAAGGGGGTGGGGAATGTGAGTCACTTTGAAATCATATAGCTTATTATTATCATTTTTTTAAAACTTATTACTATAATTTTTCTCCCAGGGGAGCTGAGTTGATTTATAACTCCACCCTCCTTATCTCAACATGTGGCTGAGTTCAGAAGGGAATTAAAATTGGGGGATTTTTTTTCCTCCAGGGAAAACTGATAGAACAAACCCTAACCTCGTTTTCAAGTTCAGCAGGAACTTTTTAGCCCCTTGAATTTAGTTTAAAAACATGCACACGGCAACGAAGCTCATGCCTCTCCACGAGTTCACATATTTGCCCTGGGTACCTCAGAAACAAGGTCAACCTGGGAATGGTCTTCACAACGGTGGAGCGTGAGCTCTACGGCACCGTAATATACACTCGGTAGGACGCACCCTCGCGGACAGCAGGGGCTCTTACCTGATTTGCTTGCTGTTGTATCCCCAGCACCTAGAACAATGCCTGGTTCATAAAAGGTGCTCAATAGATATTTGGGAAATGAGTGAATGAATGGGGGAAATATCAAAGAGTTCTAGCAAAGAGCCAGAGCTCTGGGGATAGAACACAGAGACGTAGGTTCAAACTATAACCTGTGACTCACAAGCTTGGTGACCTTGCTCAGCCTGCCTAGCTTGCAGCATCCCCATCTGTAAAATGGGCGGAAGGATAGTGCCTGCTGTTTCAGATTGAGTGAGGCCACGCGTGGTGAAGGCTTAGTGGACGTTTGAGAACGTGAATTCCCAATACATGGTCCATATTCTCATGCTTGTGAATCCTCTAGGTCTGGGGTTGAAGGGCCCCTCGAGTCCGAATACTGGGGGCTCATGTCTTCCACAACTGTGCTTCACATCAACACCCAGGAAGTGACCCTCACTTAGTAAAGGAAAAGTGCCCTGTCTCAGCCAGCATTTCAGCCGTGGTGGGAGCAGTCTGCTCTGGTCCCTGGGCCTGGTTTGATATCGCTCCTGGGCTAAGGGGCTGCATCATGTCATCCCACGCACAGTAAAGAGAGGGGAAGAAACTGTTTGCAGCTGGGATGACTGATGGCCTGGGATTATTATTCTCTGGGTTCCAGGACACAGTGCTCCTATTATTTACAGAGAGCTTTCATTTATTTTTTCAATGTTGAGAGCTCACGCCAGTCCGGTCGTCGGAAACCTCATGGCAGCACATATAGGAGACGATCATATTCCATTCTTGGTTCCCCGAGACAGGGTGCTACTGTTGCAGAGAGGAAGTTCCAGAGGTAACTATTCCCCTGCGACCCGAATGTGGTGAGCGGAACTGTCTTATGCAAAGTAGGCTTTGAAAAGGCTTTTGCTGGAACGTAGGAGCCGCCATCCCCAGCCGGCTTGTCTGCCATCCTGGCCGGGGTCCTGCTTCTCGCCAGTGCCAACAACTGATATGCCAGGAGGAGACAGATCTTTCCTTTAGCTCCCTTTCCATGAATCACAGGGAGCCTCCTTTCCCTCCCTTTCGGGCCCTTTAGGAGCAGACTGCGGGAGGGTGACGTGGGCACGGCGAAAACCGAGGGAAGGAAAACCATGGTAGCACGCGTGTCCTGGGAGTGGCTATCAAAGTCCACGAGGGGCTGGTGGCTCTGTCTGATAGGTCAGAGGCTGCAAAATCAATTACCTAACACGGGGAAGTGGGCTTCCTAAATGAGTGAAGAGGACAGACTCAAGGCAAAAATACCTAGGGAGGGGCAGGGACTGGAGTGAACCTCAGGGTGAATGTCTTGCCCGAAGGGGTCAGCCTCTCCTCAGTGCAACGGACTGTTATATGTGGGATTCAAGCCCAGTGTGGCTAGGTCTTTTCATTTTTAGAGAAGCCAATGATCTATTTTTTTTCTGTGACATCTCTAAAACTGTAAACATTTGCAACGTATCTTTTATTTTTTAAGTGGTGTGCAGACCAAAAAAAAAAACCCCATATTTCTGGGCCTTCAGATCTCTCTGAGATAAACACTCACTCTACAGTAATTTGCTGAGTACCTTCCATGTGCCTGAGCTGTGTCAGGAGTCAGCAGATATCAAAACACAAAAGACCTGGGTCATGTTTTCAGATGCTTTGTTCGGCAAAGGGGGGAGAGAGAGGCGGGACCCGAAGCAGTGAGTGCTGGCTTGGAGCTGAAGGATGCAAATCTATGGGACGGTAAAGGGGGCATCTCAGTTTCTGAGGTCAGAGGTCTGAAACCACGAGAAGGGCTCTATCTGCAGGGGAGGTGGGCGAAGGACGTCTGGGAGAGGGAAGACGGCCCTGCCAAAGGCATGCGGGTAGGATGATGCACAGCACGTCTGGAAAACCAGGCGTGGGCTTCCGAGGCCGGTGTGCAGGGCCTGGAGGGCAGGGAGGCTGGCTCTGAAGAGCCTCCACATCCAGGCACCCTGGGTTTCTAGATCCTTATTCTAACTGGCGTCGCCTGACTTTACCGTGGTTCACGTTGATGAGCGAATGGCAGCATCCACTTCCCGTTTACCCGCGGCCCTCACTGTGGAGTGTGACAGTCTAGGATCAGGCACCATGGCAATAAAGGACAGCCGGAGAACCCGACGAGGACATACTCACCCTCGTCCACGGCCAGCCCACATCCGCAGCCCTTCTGCCTCCACGCCCCGTCTGCATCTCCTGTCCGGCCATAACATATCCACTCAGCATCTGGACGCTTCAGCACCCATCCGTGCCCGGCACCTGCCCACCATTGAATTAGCTGAATGGCAACAGCACTGATTTCACCAACAGCTAACTTCTAGCATTAAGTAATCGTTACCTCCTGCCACACGTTTTTGTAAACACACATCTGCCCAGCTCAGACGGATGTCCTTAGCAATCTGTGCATATGATTCAATTTTACTGGCCCTATCTAGGAAGGTGTTTGCTTTTTGTTTTTAAAAGGCTTGTCTTTATCCCCCTACTCTGAGTTGTTCAGGTCATCAGACCCTTCTCCTGGCTGGAATGGACATGTGTTGCCTTTTGTGCGAGTTAGCTGTAACTATGGCGCAACACAGCACGCCGATTAAGCTGCTGACTCTGGCGCTAGGATTCGAATCCCAGCTCCAGATCTGTGGTCACTTTCCCTTCCATGTCTCTTTACCAGGCAAAACCCCTCAGAGTTCTTGTCACACACAGAAGTATATGAGTATTAGCTATTATTAGCAATAATATTATTATTTGTAATGGCCCCAAGTTGATAAAGGAGAATAGTTTTTAAAAAATGTATATCTTCAACTAACCGATCTCCTTTTCCAGCTCTGTATTTCAACTGCAATTTTTGTAGAGAGATGAAGTAGATCAGATAATAAAGGTTAAGAAACATTATTGTAGGAGGCAGACATTTGTGGATGTGGAATATTTTTTTCTTCTTTGTATTAACTGCTATGTGTCATTCTAGAATTTACCCTCAGATCGGCTAGCATAGGCTTCCTCTCTAGATTGGAGTAATAATAATAATCTCATTTGCCCCAACTCCAAAGCCCTTTGAAGTTAAACATGGAGAGAAAGAATGGTGGGGGCCACTCAGCAGAGATTAGATCTTGTTTTAAACATTAGCTGCTCTGAGAATAATTTCCTTAATTAATATTCACAAGATATCATACACTCGAGACTATATTTTCATGTAACCTACTTGCATGTAATTGTTCGCTGAGGCTCTTCATTTGTGTCTTCCTTTTGTGTCAGTATTCAACAAAATCATTTCCATCTAAAAGCAGTGCTGAGGGGGGCGGAGGTCCGTGGGTCTCCCCTCCTGAGTGAAAGCGAGCACACACGGGCTTTCATCTCGTTTCTAAAGTTAATATTGTTTTGTGCTGATCCCTGTTCTTTGCTAGATGCACGAGCGTCCCAGACCCCCTCGCTGTGTAGACCCAAGCCCCAAATGTGTTCAGATGCTGCCCTCTTGCCAGGCCCGCGTCACATGGCAAAGCCCCCTAGAGCTTCCACCAGCATCTGAAAGCCCCAAGGAGCCTCATTTGCCATCGGTAACAGTGTCCCAGGCGATCGATGTGGGTCAAGCCATCAAACACCGTCAGTGTCAGGGACCTTAGGTTATTCAAGACTCAGCTTGCCCCAAGACCAGTGAAAGGAGCTGCAATGACTTGGAAAGACGTCTTTCTGCCTGTGTCATTTCAAAGCCATGTCAGTTTTGCACATGTCTCTGAGTACGATGAAAAATTAAAAGGCTATTTTTTTTTTTTTCTTGAGACAGAGTCTCACTCTGCTGCCTGGGCTAGAGTGAGTGCTGTGGCGTCATCCTAGCTCACAGCAACCTCAAACTCCTGGGCTCAAGTGATCCTCCTGCCTCAGCCTTCCGAGTAGCTGGGACTACAGGCATGTGCCACCATGCCCGGCTAATTTTTTCTATATATTTTTAGCTGTTCAATTAATTTCTTTCTATTTTTGGTAGAGACGAGGTCTCGCTCTTGCTCAGGCTGGTCTCCAGCTCCTGAGCTCAAACAATCCACCCGCCTTGGCCTCCCAGAGAGCTAGGATTACAGGCGTGAGCCACCGCGCCCGGCCTAAAAGGCTGTGTTTTAAACACATTTTTTTACAAAGTTAAAATAAATTTGCTAATTGCTTAAGGTCCCTTAGTCCATTTTCTTCTGCTATAACTGAAATGCCACAGACTGAGCAAATTATAAAGGACAGAAGTTTATTTGTCTCATGGGTCTGGAGGCTGGGAAGCCCAAGAGCGTGGTGCCGGCGTCTGGCGAGGGACGTCCCGTGGTGGAAAACAGAAAGACAAGTGGGCGCACGAGACAGAGAATGGAGCCAAGCTCATCCTTTTAGGAGGAGCCCACTCCGGGGATAACGGCACTAATTCATGCACGAGGGCACAGCCCTCATGACCTAATCACCTCTTAAAGGTCCCAACTCTCAATACTGCAGCAATGGCAATTAAATTTCAACATGAGTTTTGGAGGGGATGTTGAAACCATAGCAATCTCCAACCAGTGACTTTTCTATTTAATACATTTGCAAGCAAATGCGTCTTATAGTGAAACGACACCGTCTCGCCCTTCCAATATAACAGGGCGAAATCCTTTTTGCTTGTTTGTTTGTTTTGTTTTTGTAATTGTTTGTTGCGTGCAATTTTTAAAATAGTTGACAATAGTTCTACCATCGATCAATCAATGGTTGAGCTAACTCTTGGGACAAATTACATTTCCTGTTATAAAGCTGCACAGTACTTGAATGCTATATATGTACATTATATATATGCCATTGTACATATTGACTATAGCATGTATGATGTGTGTGTATATGCACACACACACATCTATCTATCCATGCATACACTTTTTTCCCCATAGATCTAACAACTGCAAGACTAAATTTCTCTATTGATAGATGATAAAGTCTTGCCATGGGAAGGTAAATATATTTTCAAGATTTTTTTGCTTGTTTTGCAATTTCTTGATTGTTATGTATACCTGAGGGATAATATCTGCAAATAATTCTCTCATTGGAATCATTATCCATCCAGGAATTTTCCTGTGTGGTGGACATGATCTGAGAACTGTTTCTGCACCCAGCTGAAGGTCTTCACTGTCCAGGTCATGCTCTGGCAAATAATCTATGCTAGTGCTGGAGAGAACAGAGCCACTCCACCGAAGAAGGGCTGTTCCACCTGCTTTCCTGTCCTATCTTGCTCCTCTGTCACCTGCTGGGATCTGTATTGGTGGCTGGAAGTGGGGGAGGGGATGAGCAGAGCCTGCCACACTCTCTTCCCTGCAGGACAGACAGCCTCCGACTCCCGGCCTCAGCAAGAAGGAAGGGGAGGGGAGGTCTGGTCTTCAGTTTTGAACTGAAGAGTTGATTATTGTCTTAGAACAAATTCTCTCTACTGATTTGAGACTCGTGGACACTTTGTTTTCTAAAAGTGAGCAGAAAAGCCATGGGGTCTGCTGAGTTTTTATCAAGTGGAAGGGGAATAAATTTTAAAGCAGACAAGATTAAAGGAGACAGAAATTTTGAAGGAGACAAATTTAAAGGAGAGAGAAGAATAAAGTTAAGTTTGGGTCCTCTACGATGGATCGTGTGTCTATCGCATTGGTGAGATTTATTTTCATAAAACCAAGAGAATTGAATTTAAAGTTCAGTGAAGAACAGGAAGGCAAATGGACATCACAGAGAATGTCCTTCTCTAAACTTTCAGAATATGAATTTGCTTACGAAGGAAGATTGTGGTACCTTTTAATTTGTTTTCAAGATAAAACTTTACTAATACAATTTTCTTTTCTTTATCTATAATTTTCTTTTCAAGCAAGATTAAAAGGTTTAAAAAAAGTGTATTTGAGAAAATTTTAAAGTAAAAAATAAAACAAGTAGAATGGAGATTTGGCATAATTTGTGAAGACAGGATGTAAACGAAGTTTGGAAAACACTGTTCTAAAAGGGGCCTGAGGAAACGTCGGAAAATAAAGTGCTATGGAACCATATTCTAAGTTACCATTTGCAGGAAATCTGTAGAATCATCCGTAGCTAAGGTTTTCTTACGATTGGTCCAGAACATTCCATAGGTTTGTGCTGTTTTTCCAAATGATAGTTCAAATTAGTCGGCTCTAAAACAGGCTCAAAATAAAAGCAGGAAGCAGCAGTATAGGCTCCCCCCCCAAAAAAGGGCAAAAAAGGTCAAAGTCTTAAAAAATTAAAAGAGGAAAGAGAAAGAACGAAAGGAAGGAAAGAAAAGAAAAGAAATGAAAGAGTCCCACTCAATAAAATATAGTTCGTGAGCACTCTGAGTCCTTAATTTCACTTTGATGGTTCTGTTAGCTCATAAGACACTTCGATTTGCACTCTTGGTTTAAAATATTAATTAAGCTCTTCCAGACTCCATAATTCTGGGCCTCTGATACACAGGCATTATTCAGTTGTCCCTGTTATATATTAGAATGTGCAGACACTATGATTTTATTTAGCTAATTTCAAGATTAAAGATTTCCTTAATTGTAGTCTTCCGTTAGTTCTTTGTAGTTGCTAAAACTGCATGCTTGATTGCTCAAGGGAAAACTTGTACTATTTGAATCCCTGTTAAAAGTGAAGTAAACCATGGGCTTCTGCTTCCCAGAAGGTGGGATAGATACCCTTCTCCCAATTCTTCCCACTAAGTACAACCACAAACCCTGGACACACACATCACATAAAACAAACGTGAGAAGCTCCGACAGGTGGAGACAGGAAGGCAACCCGGCGGAAGAGTTCAGCGCCCTGGAACCACACACTGGTGCGTTTCCTGTCTCACGCACCCTGCGCTGGGAGCTGAAGAGGTCGGCGGCTGGCAACACCAATGGGCACAGACCTCCCCCCAAAAAAAGCCCCAACAAAAATTGGCTCTTCCTAACTAGTGGACCCGCAATGGGGCAGCAGAGCGAAACAGAGAGCTTTTAGACAATAACCGTCCTACTGCAGCCAGAAAGCACAGAAAAAACTGTGGCTCCATCCCCACCCGCCATAGCAAAGCCTCCTACCTACCCTGCCAGGGATCAGCGGAGGCCTAGCGGGGAGATGCTGCCCGCCTGCGCCCAGAAGTAACGAGGGGCACCCTCATCTTGGGCGTCAACAGAGCCGCGAGGGGGACTGCCCTCCACCCCCACCTGCAGTATTAAGACAATGCTCGCTCTTCCTCTGCCAGAGAGCTGTTACTGGAAGCTAAAACAGGAAGTTTAAACGAGATCCAGAGGCTTGTAAGACCCCAGGTGGTCTAGGTTTCAATCGAAAACCACTCACTGTACCAAGAACCAGGAAGATCTCAAACTGAACGGTTAAAGATAATAAATGCCAACCCCTAGATGACAGAGATGTTGGAGTTATCTGATCATTTGAATAAGATTTTTTAAAGCCGCCATCATAAAAATGCTTCCATGAGTAATTACAAACACGCTTGAAACAGGTGAAAATAGAAAGTCTCGACAAGGAGATAGAAAATATAAAAAAGAAACGAATGGGAATTCAGAACTGAAAAATACAATAGCCAATGACAGCAGCAACGACAAATAGCCCACGCCATGGATGGGCTCAACACAGACGCAGGGACGGAGGATAGAATCCGCGAACTTAAAGATCCAACAATAGAAACATCCAAGCTGAACAATAGAGGGAATACAGACCTGAAAAAAAAATGGGCAGAGTCCCAAGGACCTGTGGTCCTATAAATAAAGATCTAATATTCCTGTCATTAGTATCTGGAAGGAGAGGAGAAAGAGGGTGCGGCTGAAAACTCCCCAAACTTGGTAAAAGATATAAATCTGTAGACTCGAGAAGCTGAGTAAACTCCAGTAGGACCCCCAGAGAAACCTATACTAAAACACATAGTAGTTAAACTTCCGTAAACAAGGCAAAGAAGCCGTGAAAACCCTTGGAAACAGCAAGAGGGAAACCAGACCGTTCCGATAGCAGATTTCCCATCGGGAATGGAGGGGAACAGAAGGAACGCAGGGCGAGTCAGTCGCAGACGAAGGGAAATGAAGAGACTGTCACCAGCAGACCTACTGCAAAAGAGCTTCCTACAGGAAGTTCTCTAAACAGAAAAAATAAATGATAAAAGAAGGAATCCTGGATCAGGAAGGAAGAAAAACAAAGGTAAACAAAAATATAAGTACCGTAATAAAGTTTTTTTTTCTCCTCTTGAGGCTTCTAAATTATGTTTGACAGTTGAATCAAACAGGATAACACTCTCTGATGTGGTTCTAAGAGTATGTAAAGGAAATATTCAAGATAGAAATCTATTATAAATGTGAGGGAGTAAAGGAACATAAAGGCAGTTGATGTTTTGATACTCCACTCAAACTGGTGGCACCGTCAGCAGAATGTGGAAAGTTATGTGTACACAGTGAAATGCCCAGAGCAAACACTGACAAAGAAAATATACACTTAAAAATGCTATAGGCAAATATAAATACGATAATACATACAAACACATGCATAATTATATATATACATACACACACACACACACACACACACACACACACACACCCACACTAGTGGTTTGCTTCTCTTATTGAACCCAGATATGTAATACAAAATGTATTCTCTGACAGCAAAGAAATTAATATAAAAATCAGTAACAGATAACAGGAAAACCACCAAGCACTTGGAAATTAAACAATATCAGGCCTGAAAAATGGCTATCACTACAAACCCTGGAGTCACCAAAAGATAATGAGTAAATACTGTGAATACCTTTATATACAAAAATTTGACAGTTTAGCTAAAATGGGCCAATTCCTTGGAAAACACAAACTACTACAACTCACTCAATATGAAATAGAGACTTTGAATATCCTCAATTGAGGAAATTGGATTTGTAATTTGAAAACTTCCAACAAATAAATCTGTTCTTAGATTTGACACCAGAAGTATGAGCCAGAAAAGGAGAAACTGATAAATTGGACTTCATTCAAATTAAAAAGTTTGCTCTGCAAGCAACTCTGTTAAAAGAATGAAAAGACAAACTAGAGACTGGGAGAATTTATATTTGCAAACTACAAAATATTAGTATCTAGAATACATAATGAACTCTCAAAACTCAACATTAAAAATCAAACAATCCAACTAGAAAATGGTAAAAGGCATGTAGAGGCATTTCACTGAGGAAAAGATACATATACTTTTATGGTAAAGAAGCACATAAAAATGTCCAACATCACTCGCCATTAGGGAAATGCGAATTAAAACCACAATGAGATAACTCTCTACACGTATCAGAATGGAGAACATGATAAATAGTGACGACACCAAGTGTTGGAAATGATGTGGAGAAACTGGACCACTCACACCGCTGGCGGGAGTGTAAAATAGTACAGCCACTCTGGAAAATACTTCTGCAGTTTCTTAAAAAACTAAACATGCAACTCCCACAGGACCTAGCAATTGCACTTCTGGGCATTTATCCCAGAGAAATAAAAATGCATGTTCACATAAAAACCTATACGTGAATGTTTATAGCAACATCTTTTGTAAAAGCCACAAATTATAGTAACTCGGATATCCTTCCACAGATAAATGGTTTAATGAATGGTGGTACATCCATACCGTGGACTACCACTCAGCGATAAAAAGGAACAAACTATTGATAGACACAACGACCTGGCTAAATCTCCAGGGAGTTATGCTGAGTCAAAAAAAAGGCAATCCCCAAATGTTGCATACTGCAAGATTCCATTTATATGACATTCTTGGTAGGATAAAATGATGCAAATGGAGAAGGCAGTGGTTGCTAGGCGTTAATGAGGGAGTAGCTGTGGAAGGGAAGTAGAAGTATAAAAGGGCCACTTGAGGAATCTTCGTGGATATGGAAGTGTCATCATTTGTCTGTATTAATGCCACTGTGCTGGTTGTGATACTGCACTGTAGTTTGGCAAGATGTTACCACTGGGGGAGACTGAGCAAAGGGTACACAGGATCTCTCTGTATTATTTCTTGCAACTGCATATGAATCTACAATTATCTCAAATACAAAGTTTAGTTAGAAAACCAAATGCATAATATCATATATGCATGCTATGTAAGCACAGAAATTCTAGAGGGCCCCAAACCCAGCTCTGACAGAGCTTACCCTGGAGAGGGGAGTGAGGGCTCTGAAGTCCCATAGGGATGAAGAGAGGACTCTTTTTTTTCCTTTCATTCCAACATGAACATGTATTATTTTTAGAATAAAAGGAAGCAAGTTAATAGAATTTTAAAAGTAAATCATATTCATTCTTTGTTATTATACTTAAAGAGGATCTTTTTCTGCATTTCTCCATATGAAAAGTCTCTTGGCAGAAAGAGCCCCGGTATTTAGGAAATATATCAAGTTCAGGCTTTTGCAGGAGGAGAACCCTTAACTTAGTCTTTCCAAAGAGAACTCACCCCAAAACCTTGACCTCACAGGATCCCCCTGTTATAAAATATAATTTTCTTCTACAAAGCGTTTCTCAGATGTTTCAACCCAATCTCTGACCTGATATGCCAAAGGTGATTTAATACATGTCAGGTCCTTTCTCTTTGTCACTAATGGCACTGGAGGGTGTGATCCACACCACCAAGATTCCCACACTCTTCAGTGCCAAGGCACAGGTGCCCAGCTATCCCTATGGAAACTCTGGCCATTGGCGGCAACCCAGCTAAGGGACAGGAAAAGAAGTCGGCGCAGTCATCTGGCCCTGGTACCCAGGAGACTCCAACTGTTCTCCTCTTAAGAAACATGGTACCTGCTCCTGCTACATGCTAGGCCAAGCCCTCTTGGGTATCCTGGATGTGGCCAAATGTATGACAACTTCATTTATCACCGGAAGTTGCATCATATTGTGTCTTTGCACATGAGGCCACTAAGGACAACTTTCTGATGTGGTTCTCCACTCGACACACAGCTTTCGGTCAAGGATTGAGGGCGGAATTTGATTTATTGTTTAATGTTTGTGGCAACAGGTTTGGAATTTCCACATCTTCTGAATGTTTGCGGGAAAGCTTGAGTAAGCGTATTGTTGGGGAACTCAAGAAAATATCTTTCGGAGGACACAAACAGGCTCTTTCCTGTAGAAATTCCTTAAGGCCACGTGACATTTTATTTTCACATGCTCCTTCCCCGCCGATTTGGAATTTGACAGCTGAATATCTGAGTGCAGGCAGTCACTAAAAAGCTGACCCTGGAAAATTGGGGCATCACCAAATGATACTTTGAATCATGACAGTGACACATTTTAGACTGTGATGTCATCCTCTTGATCTAAGGAGAAATGAGGAACTAGATTAAATCAAGACTGCTGTCTGATTGCTTTGTTCCAACTAACCCCAAATAATGAAATTACCAATTACTAAGTATCTACTGTGTGCTAAACATGCTAGTACTGTACTAGGTCCTCATTTTCCCAAAACCGTGTAAGATAAATGTCATAGCAGGTTTAAAGAGGAGAAGCTAAGACTCAGAAAGATGAAATAACTTGTCCAAGGTTACGCGAGTGGGAAGGCCAGATCAGGTTTGGATCTGGGTCAGCTGACACCAGAGCCCACATTCTTCATGTTCTCTGATGCTGCCACTCACACCAACAGAGCAGGCCTTTAAGAAGTTTGTTGTTATGTCACTGATATCATATGTCACCAATATCCTTCACTCCTTCCTCACCTAGGAACGTAACCAGCCCGGACAGCAATGTCCTCAAAGTGGAGAACCCTGACTCCTATTTTCACCACTTTGGGGGACATCCTTCAGCTATGCTCTGCCCAGGAGAACGTACTCTCCCCAAATCATAGGTTCGATCTGGAAAAGCTCCAGAGATAATCAGTTTCCTGGCAGCACTGGGCCTGGTAGAAAGCCTGTAGACCCAACGCAATGCTTACCTTACAAGGTCGTGGTAGGAAACTAAAGCCAAAAAGGTAACTGACGTATTCGAGATCATTCGGCACTAACGGTAAACGGTAAACGGTAAACACCTACACTCAGACACACGACCCCAAACACCGGGGGAGATGCTAATTGAATACAGCGCCAAGGAGAAATCGCTCACAGAATAGCGTTCAGTGACAACTTTAATCACCAGATCCTTCCTCACACCCCTATAGGGTATATCTTGTTTAATTCAAATAGCCACAGGAAAAATATTTTGTTACTGGTGCTTTACAATTTAGCAAGCCCTTCCTTATATCATCTGTTTAATTGTCATATTAGACATTGCTGAGCCAGAAAGAACAAATGGCATTTTCTTTTACACACGATCAGATTGAGGTTAGTGAAATTAAGTGATTTGCTTGAAGTAACAGAGCTGGGAAATCAGAGAAACATGACCCAAATTATTGGGTAATTATCGAAGTTGCTTTTAATATACTCATTGTTCTTAATATTTGACTGAAAATTTAGATATTTAAAATCAACATGTTCCATATTATAAAAGCAATACATGATGTTTACAGTAGAAAATCTAAAAAGTGTAATAAGGCAAAATAACAATTACATCTGATCTCAATACTCAAAGGTATCATCATTATTAAAATTTCGTGTGTATCCTTCTAGTCTGTTATCCATGTTTAGATGTGCTAAAACAAAACAGAGCAAAGACAAAACATGATCAGGATGTATATGCTGTTTCCTGGTTATTCTCTCTCCTTAGCAATATATAGTAAACATTTTTCTACATACTTTAATATTCTTCTACATCATATTCAAAGAGGACATCATATTGTATTACATGAATACATCATAGCTGTATCTAGCCAATACCCTATTGTAAAACAATAGGTTTTTGCAGGATTTTTTTTCCAATTATAAGCAATGCTGTAGTTAACATCCTTGTAGCTAATTTTTTTTGCCCACATCCATGATAATTTTCTTTGAATAAATTCCCAGAACTGGAATTTCTTGCTCAAAGAGCTTGCAAAATATTAAAGCATTTAAGATGTATTCGGGTAGTCCAAATTAAAAGTTAAGGTTTCATTTGGCATGGGATTTGCTCTAGCAAATTTTTATACCACCTCTGAGCTCTCACTAATTGCAATGTCGGTGGACTTTAGTGCTAATCTTCTGAGCCGGATGATGAAACATTCACGAGACAGTTCCTATCGTTTTGCTGTTTAGCGAGTCTTCTAAAGAATTCACATCTGCAGAAGAAGAAAATCAGGACCTAGGTTCACAAAGCCACAGGGAGAGACGTGCTGTCACAGACAGATGCCAGGTGCCCCCGGACCCACACACGCCGCTGCTCATGCCTTGGTGTCACCTCCTCCCCTTGAGAGCAGGCGGGACCTGGGACCTGACCTTAACCAACAGAACATGGCAAAGATGCCGGGATGTCACGCGGGTGATGAAGTTATGTTACATGAGACTGCCCTGGTGGGCTTTGTGAAGTAAGTGACAGTGCTCGGGGTGCCAGGTGGCTGGGAACTGCAGGCAGCTCTATGTCCTAAAGCTGCCTCCGCTGCAGCTAACAGAAAGCCGGGCCCTGCGTCCAGCAGCCACAAGGAGATGGCCTCTGCCGACGGCCTGAGCGAGCTGCGTGCTGGGTTTTCCCCACTCGAGTCTCTGGACGCAGACGCGGCTCAGCCAACACCTCCATCGCGCCCTTGTGAGACCCGGAACAGGAACCCCGTGAAGCGGCGCCCACACTCCTGACCCGCGGAAACCGAAGACAAATGTGTCTTGTTTTAAGCTGCTAAATGTATGGTTATGTGCTATATAGCAACAGAGAACTGCTCCAGCTACCTGCCCTGGAACCAGTGAGCTTTCGTGGCCTTGACGTTTGCCTGCTCAGCCTATTCTCGGCCTGGCCTTGAATCCCTCCTCCCACAAGGCGCAGATCAGCCACGTGGGCTGATCTGGGCGTGTTTACCCTCAGGTCCGTTCCGCATCCTTCCCAGGGGCTACTGCATAGGGGAAGGGGCTCACCTGCTTCAGCTGCGGTCAGCGGGGTGAGGCCGATGGGGGCACTGGGCAGAGATCAGAGGGTGGAGGGGAGGCCTCTGTCCCCAGGCTGTCTGCCTCTGGCTCCCCCCCGCCACCCCCCCTACACACAGGCCTCAGTGGTCCCACCCTCTGTCGGGTCGCCTCTGCAGCCTAGGGGTGGTCCTGGCTCCCATCCGCGGCTCGTTTCTGGTTCACTTTTCTTTCATTTGGCTTCTTATGTTCTCCAACACCTGCGAAATCAATTCCACGCGTTACATTCCCCTTGCTGCAAATGCTCGAAGTGGTTTCTGCTCTCTTCAGAGACATTGGCTGACGCACACCCTACGTCCCTGCGCCCGTGCTGGGAGCGCCAGCGCAGTGCCGGGAAGGGTCAGTGCCACCAACGCTGCATGTGCTGCGTAAACAAATGGTGGCTCAGGCCACGCTTTCTGATCAGGGTCCTGCCGTGAGTTGGGGAAACGACGGTGGGCGGGCAGGGAACAGGCTTTGTCCTAAGGTATTTTCAGGACTAAAGCTTAACTAGACGACACTCAGCAGCCTCTCGTGGAGAGGTCCCTAGAGGCTTCGGGAGCAAGCAGTGTGGCGCAGAAGCAGAAAAGGCGAAGAGCATGGCCGAGCCGCGTAGACGCTGGCAGCCCTGGAGGCCGGAGACTAGTGCCGGAGAGGACAGCAGCTGTTCACATGTTCTTTGCCAGTTAGTTCTGAGCTTTGGGGATGAGTGCTTTAGGGTCCGAGCTGAGTACCAAAACCTCCAAAACCAAAAGGAAGCCGAAGAATCCTCATTTCCAAACAAACTCACGCCCCATTCCCACCATTTCTCACACTGGGAAACAGTAATTCGCTGTGTAACATTTTATGAAATTCTCACCCCAGGAGGAACGTGTTATTATGTATATTTTATAGATGTCAACCGTCGGGCTTGACTAACTTGTTCGTGTCGCTGGAAAGAGCCAAGGCCGAGCTCGAACCCAGAAAGAGGGAAAGCAGGGCCGGGCGGTGCCGTGGTCTCCCACTCCCTTCTACCTCCGGACTCCCCCAGGAAGGCCCAGCGCTGCGGTGCGGCCTGGGGGGCCGGCGGGCGCTGGGCAGAATCCGGTGGAGTGTCCTCCACTTCTCGCCCGCCCCAGGGGCCGGAGGGCCTGTGCTCTGGCAGCGTCTCTACCCTGCCTGGGACCTCGCTCCGGGCCGGGCGAGGGGAGCTGAGCTAACATCAAAGAGTTCAGGCCCGGCTGTCTGCACAAGTGCTCGCCGGCCAAGCACACACAGGCCACACACAACACACAACACACACACACCACATCTCATAGGCTCACGTCACATCCACACACGTGACTATGCCACACATACACCGGTATCACACAGACCACATACAAGAGCCCACACATACCGCAGCACACACATCCCTCGCGCCCTCCCTCGTGTATGCACACACTATACACATGTATGCACCACACACATTTTACACACCTATGTGCAGCACACACAACACACTCTTATCACACCTCACATCCTTGCATCTCATGATTGCCTGCCGTATACATACATGCTCCGTGCAGTTACATGCAGCACACACTACCTCACACTGCCACTGTACACACATCCATACACGCTGATGCACCGCATACACACCACACGTAAACACGCACATTCCATACGCATCATAGCACTTACATGCCGCACCTCACACTCTTGTATTACACGTACACACTTACCCTCCCATGTTCACGCACCACACATGGACACACGTACCACACAGCCCCACACATACCCCTGCACCACAAACTACACACGCCATACACGACCACACACACACACACACAGCTAAACGCATTCACATCCCGGCCATGGCCAAGCCAACGGCACCCACTCATTGTGAGGAGAAGCCGCAGCCGGTCCCCCGGGGGTTCTCTTTCTCTCCCTGGCATCCCTGGAGAAATCCGCTGGATAAATTAATTACAGAGCTGGAGAAACAGAAACCCAGCTCCCGCCCACCATCCCCCTGAAGTATCAACATCGCGGATCTATTCATGAACTCCAGGATCTGAGGTGGGACGTGCTCTGTCCCCGCGCAGCTGGGCCTGCCCCTTTCATGTGGAGGGAAGCGGTGCCTCTCCGCCCTGCCCTGTCCCGGCCGTCCACCTGACTGTGTCGCTCTGCAGGGAGCGGACGCGTGTGACGCCTCTGGCTGCCATGGGCCTCGGCGTGGGCGGGGGAAGCGGGGAGGGTTCATTCCGGTGACAGACAAGGGCTCTTCCTGTGGGCGCCGCTCGCCCTGTGGTCAAAGGGGGGGATTCTGCCTGCCCAGGAACCAAGGGACGAAGAGATTATTGGAACCAGGCTCTCCACGTCTCTCTCGACTATGTTTTTGCGATTCTGTGGCATGGGGAAGGCCACGCCTGATCACGGTGTTGTCTTTCGCGATGGATGTCATCTGTGTGTTCGAGACATGGGCCTTCCTCAATTCGGAGGGTTCTCCCCTCGCCAAGCTGTGCCTGGAGGTGTCTCGGCTGCTCGGAAGACCGTGCAGAGACTGCGTAAACCTGAGCTCGCCTCCACCTGACTGGGCAGCAGATGGAGGGGAACAGGAGGGCGGGGCCAACGCTGTCACCGCGGCTGGCAGGCAGGACGCCTCGGGAGGTGCCAGCTGAGGACCTCTCCTGGCCGGGGTGTGGCCGACACTGGCAGCCCACTGTTTCCTGGGTGCCGTTACTATGTTCTTGGGGCCTAAACTTTCCAAGAGTCCTTCCCAGTTCCCCGGGGAGGGCAGCACGGGACCCGCCCCCTTCTCTCTAGCCCTGCGGGGCGTGCGGCCCACGGCAGAGCAGGAGGCAGGGAGGCTGGAACGGCCTGCGTGGCTACTTCCATCCGCGGGTCAGCACTTCAAAGGCTACTGGCTTTCACGGCCAAGTCACGACACCAACACCAGCTAGATGATGCTTAAAGCAGCAGCTTCCAGATTCGCCCCGGCTGTGCAGCGGGTGGCCACGGCGGCCTGCAGGCTGGTGAGGGAAATTGGAAGTCGTGGGAGGAGAGAGGCAGGGCAGGGACCAGGTAGCCGCAGTTCTTGGCAGGTGGAGAAAATTGGAGAGTAGTGTTTGCTACGTCCCCGGGCCCCGGGAGGGAAGGATGATCGCCGTCCAGCATGGGCTCTGGGGACCGCTCAGGCCGAGTGGTGCAGGTGGGGCGGTCGGCGGCTCTCGCGTCTCTGAGCCCGGGTTCCTGCCTCAATAAGCCATTTTCATCTCAGTTCGGTCCATATTTTCCCCGGCCCGACTCCGTGAGCATTAATATAAGCTTTCGGCCTGATTGCCAGCTACCCGACACTGTCTGTCTTGGGCACAGGGAGCTGGAGGCCCGCGGCGAGGAGGCCACCAGATAAGTGCTCCAGTGTGGAGCCAGCCAGCCAGAGGGCTATTAAATGTCTGTGGAGGGCCTTGGCCAGGAACCCGCAGGAGAAGGTTCCCGCAGCGTGGCCTGGGCTCTGGTCACATTTATGAGTGCAGCCCCCCGAGAACCGTAGGGTGGGCTGAATTCTCCTGCTTCCTGAGGGCGTGTACCCCTGATCTCAAGGAAAAACTCAGGAAGT
Source organism: Avahi laniger (assembly GCA_963575035.1). Classification (NCBI taxonomy): domain Eukaryota; kingdom Metazoa; phylum Chordata; class Mammalia; order Primates; family Indriidae; genus Avahi; species Avahi laniger. Next base: position 104,425 of record CAUYSK010056320.1, read on the forward strand.
ACGCAGGCCGAGGAGAAAGGAGCCTCAATGGGGTTTTTGTTGTTGTTAGTTTGCAAGGGATCTGGAAGTGAATGCCCACAAACTGCCCACACGATGAATAGCGACATTCATTTCCCAGGGCAGGGAGGCGGCAGCCGGGCCTGCGGGAGATCCGGCCTCCCTCGGCCTCTGGTTACCTTCAGCTCTGTTCTTCCCCGGCGCAGGCCTGGGGTGTGCAAGCCGGAGGGGATTAGCAGACCACAGGAGCCTCTTCCCTCTGATCCCTGCTCAGAGACTGTCTCCTTTTGGCCTGGGGCCATTCGCTTGGCTACTTCACCTCAGTTTCTCTATCTATAAAATGGGGATAATGGTGTTTACTTACTTACCTCATGAGTATTATAGGAATTAATTACTGTTTGCAAAGTCCTTTGAAGATGAAAAGCGTGAGGTGCCGTCATTATGACGATGATGAAATATTTTCCACTGCTACCGGCCAGGTTCTGCCAGATTCGAGCAAACATTTCAACCTGGGTTCCAGATGAGACCCTCGCAGCCCCCTGTATGCACACGTGTGTGTGTGCGTGTGTCTGCACTCTCAGTCCCAGTGGAATATCTGGAGATGGGTAAAACCAGAGGCCACTCTCACCTAGGAAAGGGTCCTTCCTATCTGTGGGGCGGTGGCAGTCAGGAGACTGAAGGATGACAAGTGGCAGCGACCAGTGGCCCCAACATACAAAGAAGATGACCATGCACATGATCTAGCAAGAGCAGAGACAAGCTTTTCCACTGCAACCAGGTGCTCACAACGCGCAGCGGAGACACGAATGTGTCGTCTTATGGAGAACTTCTCTCTTTACTGCTGCAGTGGGACTAATGTGACAGACCAGGTGTGTGGAATCTACCTGCCGCCCTGACCTCCGCTGAGACAAAGGGCCCCTGCGAAGCCGCCTTCTATAAGGGGCCGTGGAAAACAAAAACACTGTCAGGATCTCAGGGTCTCCTAAAGTATATTAGATTGTCCCTCTTCTCCAATGAGTGTGATCTGACTTTTTGGAGTATTTAGAGGTAGAAAATTATGTTTTTTTCAAACTGCCTGTTGTTTGGGTTCTGGGGCTATCTCGTGGCTGTTGGTGGGAATGTTCTCTCGTTCTCTCTATCTGTGTCTGGTTAAACAGTGGTGTCTGTAGCAGGTTGTGCTTGTTAACGCAGCTTAGTATGTGTGGCTGCCTGGGGCAAGGTTATTAAAAAAAAGAGGGTCTGGAACCGGGACGAAATCGGTTGCATAGACTCTAGACCTGGCCACTATGGATGATTTCTTCAAAAGTTTTAAGTTTCTAATGTAGCGTATATACAAAATTGACTTACATCTAATTTTGCTATGAAAGAAAAATAGGCAACATCCCAAATTCCAGAAGATACCATTTATGATTATGCTGTTTGTTTATATAATAATGTAGGCACTTCTTTTCCTTGTAGAGTAATTATATCTAGGAAGCCAAGAAGTAACCATGTGAATTACCCTGAAGGGCAGGAACACCCAGGAACAAGCCAGCTCAAATTGTTTATTCAAATGGAGTGCACAAAGCCTTCCCATCTCATGGCAGTTTGTGTTCTTGAAATGGGAATTGAAAATCCTAATATTATAAGTCAGGTGTGAATTATATATATATATATTTTTAATTGTGGAGACGGGGTCTCATTCTTGCTCAGGCTAGTCTCAAATCCTGACCTCAAGCCATCCTCCCACCTTGGCCTTCCAGAGTGCTGGGACTACAGATGTGAGCCACCGCGCCCTGCCCAAGTGTGATTTCTAAATAGAAACAATTGTGTAATAGAAAGTTAGGCCTCTGCTTACAGGTGTAATGGCCAATTTGGTTTCTCTATAACAAAAGTAATTCATGTTCATTATTTATAAAATTAAATTAATAAAGAAAGGTATCCATAATCCTTCTTCCTAGAGATAACCACCATTCACTCTCAGTACCACTGTTCTTCCAGAACTTAGATATGCATTTTATAAAAAAACAATACTGAACGTCAGGTTTTGTAGACTCTTTTATACACTTATTATACAACTTTCCCACATTAAAAAAAATAAATTGATTTTAGCGTGGATTGATATAGTTATAAATAAGAGTGGAACATATTATCATGTGCTCACTGGCTATGCGTGTCTTTTCATTTCAGTTTCTTGTTCATGATCCAAGCCTGTGTTTCTCAAATGGAAATTTCATTTCATTATTATTATTATGGTCATCCTCATTAGCTCATTAGAGATTTTTTTAAATGAAGAAATTAACCTTTGTCAGACATATATTTTTCAAATATTTTTATCTGTTTTCATTTAATTTTGTTTATAGCATTTTGTTTTATTTTGATTTAAGAGGGAGAAATGTTTAAATTTTGTATAATCATATGTGTAAGTCTTTTCCTTTATGATTTGTGCCTTGGTGTCATGCTTACAAAACTTCCTGTACCTCCAAATTAAGTAAATATTCAGCAATAACTTAGCCTAAAAGTGCACGTGTATACACACACACACACACGTGCACACACACAGAGATCTGAAATTATTTGTGTATGTGTTGTGAGAGATTAGAAATATTGGGTAATTTTGGGTAGATAGAGTGCCAGGAATCTATCTGCTTTGCTATTTTTTCTTCATTTCCATTTTTCTTTATTTTTTCCCTTCTTTTGAGTAGGCAAAAGCAGAATTCAAGTTATTTATTTGTGACCTTTCTAAGGCTTTCTTGGACGTCCATTTCATTAGCAAGCACTCCTTCCCCTTATGGCAATGATGTTATAAAAATTACACCTGTCTTGAAACTGTACAGTAAGTTCTCTATCTGCATAGATTTTTGTACCTTCTGATCCGCCTACATGTTGCTGTGCCCTGTCAATTTGCTTTCAAGGTCTGTTTCGGTTCTGAACTTGTGGAGACCTTGCTTTGAATGCTGAACCCACGAAATGGAAAATTTTTCTCTTTGGCCATACTAAGTTTTCAATGGAGCGTTTCAACAGCCCCTTGCAGAGCGCTACTCTTATTTCAAATGCCGGGTTCCGTTCTTGGCCCCTGCTAGTTACTAGCTGAGTGATCTTGGGCAACTCATTTAATCTCTCTGAGCCTCAGTTTCCTCCTCTGTAAAATGGGATTAATAATAACCTTCCTTAGCTACTTCACAACAGTATCGTAAAGATCAAATGAGATCGTGGCTGTAAAAGTGCTTAGTACGCTGTAAAGCAATATACAAACATAAGGTGTTATTATTTCCCTTTTATTTGACATTATAAAGGATTGAATAGGAATATGATGTGTGAGTATAAAGTAATAAGAATCATTTTTTAAAGTAACATGCCAGGCTATTAACATCCAGGTAAGTACAGTCCTCTCAGGAGGCCTTGGAAGAAGCCTCACATTAACTTTTACATTGCTATCCTTGCTCAAAACATATTTTTAACTTCCTTTGTCTTTGGGGTAGTCACAAATATTCTCCCTTGGCGTCATGTTTTCTTTCTTATTTACCTGCTTCATCTTTCCCTCCACTCTCCTCTTTTCCTGAAACCCCTGCTCAGAGGAACGGGAGGGGACAGAGGTGAGGGGAGCCGAGAGCTCAGGGAAGGGCGGTATGGACGGTGGGTCTGGGCTGCGGGAACAGATTGAGTTCAGCCGCGGGAACAGTCTTTGGAGGGCCCTCTCGGCAAGAAGACTGGTTTGAACACATTTGTATGATGCTTGCTGCAGGTCTGCCTGTAGAGAACAGGTAAATACACTATAAATAAGGACCACCAGAAAGCCAACGTCACCTCTGCTGAAGTCGGTCTGTTCAGTCTCGTCAAAGACCATCTGCAGAATTGCAGAAGGTGCCGGACTAAAAGTGAACAAACCTGAGCTCCGACTCTGCCTCTGCAATAAAGAACCGAGTGCCCGAATGGCGCTGGGCCCTGGGGTTTAATGTCCTCATTCTCTAAATAAGGACATTGGACAAGATGGTCTTTAAAGTCCCTTTCTTTCACCCTGGAAACGCTAGGACTCCAACGGCCTCCCTCACCATGGTTTTATGGAGGCACGAACCTTTTCCCAGCCCTGCAACTTTGGGCAATTTATTTAACCTGTCTGAACCTCAGTTTCATCATCTATAAAATGGGGTGAATATCTACCATATTGGACTTTTTGTAAGGACTAACTGATAAAATGGATGTAAAAGTATTTGACACAGAGTACATGTTCTATAAATATTAGATACCCATTCATTCTTTTCATTTTATTATTCTCGTGGAGTGGAATCTACTCTAAATCTCTTCTTAAGCTTATTTTTTAACCATTATTGTTTTGCTATTATCATTGTATCCCAAACAATGGGATGGATTTACTTTCCATCCACCTCAGATAAAACAGATTTTAAGTCAAAAACTATAAAAAGAGGAAGAAAAGGTTATTAGATAAGGGATAAAGGGATCGAATCAGCAAGAGGATAAAACAATGGTAAATATATACGCACCCAAAAGCAGAGCACCCAGATATACAAAGCAAATATTATTAGATCTAAAAGGAGAGATAGTTAGGGACTTCAACACCCCACTCCCAGCATTAGATCTTCTAGACAGAAAACCAACAAAGAAACGTTGGATTTAAACTGCACTTGAGATCAAATGAACCTAACAGACATTTACAGAACATTTCATACAACATTTGCCAATTAAACGTTCTTTTCATAAAGACATGCAACATACTCCAGGATAGACCACATGTTAGGTCCCAAAAAAAGTCTCAACAAATTTAAAAGAATTGAAATTATATCAAATATCTTTTCTGACCACAACGGAATTAAACTAGAAATCAATAACAAGATGAACTTTGGAAGCTATACTAATACATGGAAACTAAACAACATGCTCCTGAAGGACCAATGTTTCAATGAAGAAATTTAGAAGAAAATGTAAAAAATTTTTGAAACAAATGACAATAGAAACATAACATACCAAAATCTATGTGATACAGTAAAAGCAGCATGAAGAGGAAAGTTTATAGCAATAAACACTTACATTAAAAAATAGAAAGATTTCAAATAAATAACCTAATGATGCATCTCAAGGAACTACAAAAGCAAAAACAAACTAACCACATAATTAGTAGAAGAAAAAATGATAAAGATTAGAGCAGAAATAAATAAAATTAAAATTAAAAAGATAAAAATATCAACAAAAAGGTTGTTTTTTAAAAAATAAACAAAATCAATAAACCATTAGCTAGATTAAGTAAGAAAAAAGAGAAAAGACCCAAATAAAATCATAAATGTAAAAGGACATATTACTGACACCACAGAAATACAAAATATCATTAGAGACTACTACATACAACTGTACATCAAGAAATTAGAAAACCTAGCAGAAATGGATAAATTTCTGTACACATACAACCTATCAAGATTGAACCAAGAAGAAATAGCAAATGTGAACAGACCAATTATGAGTAACAAGATGAATCTAATAAAAAGTCTCTCATCAAAGAAAAGCCCAAGACCTGATGGCTTCACTGTGGAATTCTACCCAACATTTAAAGAAAAACTCATGCCAGCTCTTCTCAAACTCTTCCAAAAAAATCATGGAGGAGAAAATTCTTCCAAACTCACTCTACAAGGCCAGCATTGCCCTGATACCAACACAATAGAAAACAAGGACACAACAGAAAAAAGAGAAAACGATAGGCCAATACCTCTGATGAACATAAATGCAAACACCATTTTCTGAGGTTATGTAGGTGAACATCTTTTTCTCCCCATACCAGTCAGTGAGGTTATGTTATAAATGTGTAATACAATTATATTCTTTTGTCAGAGTCTACATTCTATCTTGAGATCTCTTGACCTCGTGGTTGATTTTTCAATTTGCAAACATTAAGGTTCATTTTTTGTGCTGCAAAGTTCTCTGGGTTTTGGCAAATGCATGGAATCGTGTATCTGTCACCACAATACCATACAGATTATTCCATCACCCTAAAAAAAAGCCCTGTGCTTCCCCCGAGTAAAACACTCCTTCCTCCCTGAACTCTTGGCAACCACTGATCTGTTTTCCATTCCTATAATTTTGACCTTTTCTAGAATATCATATGAATTGAATCATATAGTATACAACCATTTTACTCTAGGTTCTTTCTTTTGCTCTGGTGATTGTAAAATGCATCTATGATTCGTCCATGGTGGTGTGTGAAATAATAGCTCATTCCTTTTTGTTGCTTAGAAGTATTTCATCGTATGGATGTACCACAGTTTGTTCATCCCTTCACCTTCTGAAGGATATATTGGTTAATTTTAGTTCAGGGCAGTTATGAATAAAGCCACTATAAACATTTGCATGCAGGTTTTGTGTGGACTTAAGTTTTTAAATCAGTTAAGTAATGCCTAGGAGAGTGATTACTGAGCCATACAGTAAGTCCGTGCTTAACTTTGTAAGAAATTTCCAAACTATCCTCAAAGTGGTACCATGTTGCATTCCTACTAGCAATGAATAAGCGTTCCTGCTGCTCTGCATTCCTCACCAGCGTTTGACATTGAGATGGGTTTTAGCCATTCTACTAAATAACAGATGTGTAGTGGTATCTCATTGTTGTTTTAATTTGTATTTCCCTAGTGACAAATGACAGGCAGCGTCTTTTCGTGTACTTATTTGTCATTTGTATGTCTGCTCAGATCTTTTGCCCATTTTGAATTGGGTTGTTTTCTTATTGATGAGTTTTAGAGTTCTTTATATATTCTGGATACAATCCTTGTCAGAAATGTTAATTACAAATATTCTCTCCCAGTATGTGACTTGTCTTTTCATTCCCTTAACAGTGTCTTTCATAGAGCAAAAATTTTAAATGTTGAGTAAGCCCAATTCACCTAATTTTTCCTTGTGAATTATACTTTTGGTGTTGTAGCTAAAAACTCTTTGGTTAACACAAAGTTATACAGATTTTCTCCTATATTTTTTCTAGAAGTTTTATGGTTTTCCATTTTAAGTCTATGATTCATTTTGAGTTAATTTTTGTATAATGCGTGAGGTGTGGGTGATGGTTCATTTTGTTGCACATGAATGCCTAACTGTTCCAGCACCATTTGTCGAAGAGACTGTCCTTTCTCTATGGAATCGCCTATGTACCTTTGTCAAAAGGTACTGGAAACAGCAAGACAAAAAACAACAGGAACTGAACATAAACACTGTATTCCGGTTGGTAAAGTTGTTTCTCATGGGGATGTGGTTTGACAATTCTGAAACTGCTGTACATGTTTACTGGAATTGAACACATAAATAAATGGACAGCAGATGGTGGGGACCAGGTTTCTCATGGTCGAAGAGGGAGGTAACATAAACAAGGGAGGAAGGCTAGAATGAACCGTGTGGCCATGGATTCGAGTTGGAGACACCAATATGAACTCATGTTTAGCTTAATATAGACACAGAGGAACAGGTATAGAAATAAGTATGGATATGTGTATATACGTGGATTAGTGTACATACTTAGGTTTCCTAGCTCTATCTGCTAAAAGGGGCTAGAAGCAATGACGTTGCAGTGGTAATAAGCACACCTGCTGCTCGGATCTTGGTTCTCTAATAAAAGGAACTAGGGCTCCCTGGAGAAATGACTGATTCTAGGACTAGGGCAGAGAATATACAAGACGCACCTGGAACATTTTTTAGTGCTGGGAAATAAGGTAGTGCTCAAAAAACAAAAGGATGAAGGCATGTCAAAGGAACCCAGGAGTCAACCGGAAAGAGCTGCCAACAGCCCAACCTACAACAATTTGAGCAGCAAAATAAATAACACAGTATTCGATTATAAGCCAAAGTTTAAAATAAATAACCATGAGTCCATACTAGTATTAATATAAATAAATGACTAAACAGAAATAAGAGACAAATCTCCCATACAGAAATATTCTCGATAGTTTATATAGATTCTTCCTTCTAGATAATAAGGAATGCTTTCCCAGGGGCAGTACATTTATGAAGACATAGGAGTTCATTACTTTGTTTCATCTAGAAATAATTGCTATTTGATCTACAATACTCATGGATTTTTCTGCATCAATAAATTACTACATCTAATTTTGAATATTATCACTACTAACTTTGTTCATTTACCTAGGTGAAAGTATATTATAACCTCTCATTTTTACTCTATGCTAAATTTTACTTTTGAAATTACATTATGTTCTTAGCATTTTGCAAGATATACAATATTTCAATATTTTTCACACATACTTTTTTGTGTAATGGTTCATAGAAGTCAGTGTCAAGAATTTCATATCATCATAGTTTCTCTTTTTTCACACGAGTAGATGTTAGATATTTTTAAGCTGTTAGGAATCTGGCACAACTTTGGTTATCTGGATACTGATTATATTAAAATCTATTAGCTAATCTTCCTGTTTAATCTCCTCCTGCAATGGGCAGCATAATCCAATGGATTTCCAGAGAGGACATATTGAAGCACAGATGGTTTTATGGTCTCTCTCAGGGAAGTCAAGAGCTTAGGGAAAACTGGAGAAATTACAGCATCTGAAAGGGGAAAAGAGTAGCATCCAAGGAAGCGGCGTCAAAGCTGTTGAATCCGGGCCCAAAGCAGTAACCCTGCAAAGGTTTTCTCAGATCAAAGTCAACAGCATGGATTTCGCTGATGGTGGCATTTAGGTCATGATCTGAGTGTGCAGGACAGAAGCTGCTACTGAAAACACAGCTTTGCTTCTTAAGTTATCAAAACGAAGACCGTTCCTCTCCTCAGCAAACACATCTTCCATGGATGAGCTGAACATATTCCACAACTTCTAATAAGCCTCAGATCTGCAACTCCGGTGAGATCTCTCTCCTGAAACCCAGACCCAGACGACACCCCTTCACGTGAACCCCTTCCTGGAACCCCGGATTCTTTCGACACTGAGCTGGTCATCACCATCCCCTCCTTCCACCCACATGACAACCTCAGTAACCGCAACCGCAACAGATCAATTCTCCCCCGTGTGCTTTCCATTTGAGGCCTGGGAAAAGCCAACCACCCAAATTAGCCTCTTCCTTCAATCTGCACATACGGTTGATTGCTGACTCTTAAAGATTGCGTTTCCTCCATCTCTGCCTCTCACTGCCGGGGTCATCTCGTGAGCTTGTCCTCCTCCGTGCACTGACTGTGGGCGCTTTAACCACAGACAGCGTGTAATTTATAGCTGACACATCCAACCAGCCCCTGAGATCCATCACCCAGACCGTGCTCAACAGAATGGTCGTTTGTTATTGGAGAGAAAGAGAAATTAATGTGTCGCTATGGAGTTAATATTACAGAAAATGTGTGCTTGCTTTTGGTCATTTGAATCCAAGTGATTTTTGTTTCCTTTGGTTTTGACCTTCTCATCTAAAGCTTTAAAAGACTTTTGGAACTCTTTAGTTCATCGAAAAGAATTTTCCTTAAACTTTGTGACTATATGAAAGTTACGTTGCAAGTACATACACATATTTATTTTTAAACCACTTTAATTATCCGTGCTTCTTGAAAAAGCAATTTGTATCTGGTCTGTCTCCAGCCTTGGGCCTCAGGGTGTGGTGTTTCTCTAACAGTTTTCCTCAACCAGTTCAGGAATTCAGCTCTAAGTGCTGTGGGGCACCATTTGTGTAATCAATACAATGAATTAACTTCCCTTCCATGCATCTTCCAGGAAGGTACTAGCTCTCTGCCACCCTTTGGAGAATTGAGAAAATAGTCAAATAATTTTCTGTTTTGTGGTTCACATAAGGAACTCCAGTTGAAAAAAGCTTCAGGGCCTCAAAAAGGTCCTTAGGAAATGTTTCTCGTGGGCTGACCAAAGATCGTGATTTTTAAAATAAAGGGTGAGTCTCACCTCTCCCTTGCTAGCTCAGCCATTCACTGCTTCCTGTCCCAGGAAGCAAGAAAACCCCACGAGCTGTGGATATGATGCCAAGAAAATACTCTTGCTCTTTATCTTCTAATTCCTCTTTAAGCACTCTCTTTACCAACATTTAGACTCAGAGTTGGAAATTTTTAAAAAACCAAAACATCTGCAACCTTTACTTCACTTGGAAACTCTTTTTGCTCAGACCTGGGCTGGCATGAAAGGAACAGGCCTTGTGGAAAGCTGTGTTTTCTTTTGCTTCTCTTTGGGGAGGAACGGTTAAGAGCCGTGATGGCAGACACGAACGTAAGCCCGGCCCTTCACAATGGGCCGCCTTTGAAAGGCCTTTCCTTGACCCCTAGTCCCCAGGAAGAGGAGGGTTGCTAAAAGGAACATCACAAGGTTCCGTGGATGAAATGTCTCAAACCAAACCATGCGCGATGACAATTACCGGGTGGAAAAATTTCCCCCACATCAGGACTGGCTCTCCACCCTCCAGATTACTTCGCTGGATGCCAAAAGGTTATCTGTGAGGAACGAGAAAGGAAGTATATTTGAAAACATCACTGGAACTTGTATACAACATCTTAAGGTGTTTGATCCTTTTATGAACTGTTGACAGCTTTTCGCCATTGATGTCTATGTGAGAGTTGCCAAGCAATGAGCAAGTGAGGCCAGAGTGCTGGACCACGGAGCCGCTACAAGCTGCTCGGATCACAAGACCGGAGATGGCCGGGGGGAGGGACGGCCCAGAGCTCCACGGAGAGCTTGGGCCGCGGTATCAGCAGTCTCATCAGAACCTATTCTGGCTGTCCAGATGCTGTCCTCTGAGCGTGATGTTCTTTTCCCTTCCAGCATGGTCTCCGTTCAGGAATCCACGCAGATGGCAATCCCCAAGGCACTCAGGGGAGTCCGTCAGAGATGAGGATTATTAATAATCACCGTGGCGCACTCAGTCGGTAAATGCGCTTCGTCAGGCCATCGCCCAACAAACTCTTTTGAATTTCTTTATAGCCATGACAGTTGCTTAATTGGGATAGTAATTGTGTTTAATTGGGACATATTTAATGCTGCTCTGGCCCGGGTGTCTCTCCCCGACTGCTGCTGGGTCTGTCTGTCTGTCCTCCGTAAGCTTCTCAGTATTCCCACGGAATGTGCCCGATGCCGGCTGCTCCTCTTCTCCTTCCCACGCTGGGAAGCGTCCTCAGTGGCGGCGCCTGCCTGAGACACTATCTCTGGGGTTAGATTAACAAGCCTTGACTCGGAGGCCCTGAGCTTAAAAATGAGTATGTCACATGGACGCACGATACAGACTCTAGTATACAATAGATACTTATAAATCAGGAAAAATGCAAAGTTGTCCTCATTAGTATGGAGAAAACACTCTTTCCCCAGACCCTGCCATGCATTACTCTGCTCTTAGTCCTGGTCTCCATCTCTTTCCCCACCGCCTTTCTCCCTTTTTATGGCCCGCTCCCCTTCCTAACCCAGGCTGTGTATCTCGCCTGCCTCGGCTTCCAGCTCAGACTCTGTAAATACACAGCTCTTCCCCCACCTCCCTCCTTAGCGCCTTCCGAAAGCCGACCTCGTGCCATCATGACCGTCCGAGCTCTGAGTCTGTTAGCGAGCCATTTGTGCGAGTTCCCACAGACACTGATGTAGACACACAACTGCTCTGTGCCGGTGTCGCCCGGTCACCGTTTTCGGCACACAGAGCCCCTCTGGCAGCCGGGCTGTGTCACGGCAGGACGATTGCATCCGCGCTGTGAGTTTCTGGGACATTCTAAGGATCACTGGTTTTCGAATCACATTGTAAAAATCACACCGATGCTGGAGACAGCCAAACAGCAGCGCAGAGTGAATAAACAACTTTTCTAGAGGCGTACGGTCTATCAGACACGCACGGCGTGGAGAAGAGGCCACGAATCCTTCATCGCATGGCCGTGTTGCAAGCACCTGACCGCAGTCAACAAGCGCAGGACTTCTTACAAAAGCCTGATTTCCTTCCAAAACGATCTGCTCTTTTTAGAAAAAACTTAAGTATTTCTTTTGCTTCATTCAATAGGACTCAAATTATGTTTGTTTTTTTAATAAGTTTGATTCATTTTCATATTAAATTGCTGGATCATTTCTTTTAAGTTAGTGAGGAGTTTCTATGCTTTGAAGTACAGTTTTGGGGTTTTTTTGGTTCTCCTTTAGGGTATGACAAACTATTACATTGTCTTGAGAATTGGGGATAAACTGGATCACAGAGGCAAGAACAAGCGGAGCTCAGGGACATGATTTCTAAATAACAATTCCCATGTGAAGGCTCCTACAGTATTGCCCTTTTACTCATGTTTTTGTGTTAGTGTTTTTGTTGTGGTCGGGACTGGGCAAAAAATGAAATAGGAGATCCAGATGTGAAAGGCATCTTTTGAAACTGATGTAGGGTGTGTGTGTGTGTGTAAAATCAAAGGGCAACAGAGCCTGAAGGTTTCTGTAGTTAAATACCCCCAGACAGGAAAAGGTGAAGTGGAGGGGTAGTAATTCACTATTGAAACCCACCCTGTGGATCTAACTGCCAAACAGCTCCTTTCAGAAAGTTCCTCTTCTCTGTTACACAAATAGTGACTTTGGTAGATTTTAAGTTATTGCATTGTAGATCTCAGTTTCTCTAGTTGAAGAGAGAGTGTGTCGTGGTCCCCAAAGTCAAGAACTTTGGAGTCCACAGATCCAAGCTTAGGTCTGACATGAGCTGTTGACCTTGAACAAGTCATTCTGACTTTCGGTTTCTCCAAAAAGCAGAAACAACACATCCTACTTCTAGGGTAATCGTGAGTATTAAATGAGATTATGTCCATAGCACAGAGTGCTGGGCCCACGTGGAATGTTCCGTAGCTCGTGAGCAGGCGGAAATCTCGCTAGCCCACCCCGTTCCTGGACAGCACCCAAAGGCTGCCTCGGCTGCCCTCTCTGCCCAAATGCTCAATGGTGCCCCCTGCTGGGGAGGCAGCTGGCCCAAAGGCAGGACGTTTTGCCGCTTTCAGGTTGAGCAGGGTTTATTATTAATAAATAGTAGACAGCAAATCATATCCTTCTATAATACCCTGTACTCCATGGATATTTAATTTTTTAAAATGTCAACTGACTGGCTTGACCTAGTTGGACGAGGCTGGCAACCCATGTCTTGTACTGCACTGTAACCTTCATGGGGTAAGCATTGCACGACCTAAGAAGACGGCTCAACTGGATCTTTTAAAGTGTCGCCCTATGAAAGAATGAAGAAGTCTCTGGAAAATTCACTTTGCCGTACTTTAATAGGGTTAGAGAAGGAGACTGTTAATGGCTTTGCTGCCCTCAACATGACAGTTATTATCTTCCCACCTGGTGTCGCTGGGCAGAGCAGGGCTTCTATCTTCACTTTGAGGCAAGACATGGATTATAACCTCTTTGGTTTTTGTTTTTTTGTTTTTTGTTTTTTTCTTTGAGACAGAGTCTCACTCTTTTGCCCGAGCTAGAGTGCCGTGGCGTCAGCCGAGCTCACAGCAACCTCAAACTCCTGGGCTCAGGCGATCCTCCTGCCTCAGCCTCCCGGGTAGCTGGGACTACAGGCATGCGCCACCATGCCTGGCTAATTTTTTCTATATATTTTTAGTTGTCTGATTAATTTCTTTCTGTTTTTAGTAGAGACGGGGTCTCGCTCTTGCTCAGGCTGGTTTCAAACTCCTGAGCTCAAACAATCCGCCGGCCTCGGCCTCCCAGAGTGCGGGGATTACAGGCGTGAGCCACTGCACCCGGCCACCTCTTTGGTTTTTGCCTTCTGTCCAAACCCAAACATCACTCTTCTACTTCCTGTCCTGTTCACCGAGGACCAGAACAATACGAGCAGACTTCAGATGAAGCAAAGTCTACAATGGTCACCATCAGACAGCACTTACTGAAACGTTTAGCATAACAAGGAACACTGGTGACTCCCGGGCTACGGAGCAGCTGGAGTGTTTTCTATGCTCCACTGGAGAACCATGTCAGAGGGCCTTGGCAAGAACCGGTATTTTTCTTAAATGTTCCCTACTGTACCACCGGCCAGGATGGGTGTAGCTGAGTCAGAGGCCAGAAGCGCCGGAGGAAAAGGAAGGAAGCAGGGTGTGTTAGCCACATGGCTAAAGCAACAGGGCATATGGTTCTTAAGCAGGAAAAGACGTGTAGGCTGGACAAAAATGTAAACACTGGTGGCGTTCAGAGGGTTCGGGAGGGCTGGGAATGGGAAGCTCTGCGAGTCTACTGAAAAGAGAGGGCGGCTTTGATGTGTGGAGCACATTTTCAGCTGCAGCAGGGTTGCCATCTCTTGCGGTCGCCAAAAGAATATTTAAAGGAAAACTCCGAGGTTGTTCTCTGCTTACGGGTGGCCTGTATGGGCGAGAATCCTAAGTGGTTTTCAAGTTGAAGGAGAAGACACCACGAAGAATCTTTAATGGAACCAATAAGCTCGGTCAGTGGCCACCAAGTGCTGCCGGGCCGTCTCAGCAACTGCTGCAGCTGCAGTCAGATGGCGGACAGCCTCGCAGGAGAGGATGCCCCTCACCAGCTGCAGTGCGGACGGTGAAGTGGGCTTCCTTAGCCAGCGTGTCATCCTCAGCCGGGGTCTCAAACTGCCCCAGTCTGTCCGGAGGAAGGGCAGATCAGCAGCTCTCCTAGGTCTGATTGTCCCTCGGGAGGGGGTGGGGAGAAGCAGGATTCCGAGGTTGGAAAGTACCTTGGCCCATAGGAAGTCGCGTGTGGGGCTCACGTCACAGCTGCCTGAGCAGAAATACAGGCAGCCCTCCCCATCCCCGCTCCCACATCCGGTCCTGCCAAGCAAGGATCGAACATATGCGGGGGGGATAAAAAATAACCATACAATAATAAAAAGTAATAGAAATAAAAAACAATACAGTAGAAATGATTTGCGTGGCACTTGCATCGTATTCGGTACTGTGAGTGATGTAGAGATGATTTGAAGTGCACGGGAGGGTGCTCGCAGGTTGTATGCAGCCGCTAGGACGTGAGGCAGCAGGGGCTTGAACATCTGCAGATTTAGGTGCCGCGGGAGGTCCTGCAACCAACCAGTCCCCCACGGATCCCGGGTGTATATTCCCACCGTGTATTCGGGCTGCGTGAACCAGAGGAAAGAGCCCAGCGGTCGGGTTTCTCCCAGCTCTCCTGCTACCCAGCTTTGAGACCTCGGGCTGATTGTTAGAACTTCCTGCATCTCTGTCTCCCTGGGAGGGTGGAAACAGGTAATTATTGCGGCCCCCAAAGCTTCGTGATTCTGTGATTTACGGCAAGGTCATGAGTCTCATTCTTCTGTGTATAAACTTGGGCAAGTTTTTATTCCACTCCATGCCTCAGTTTCCCCACCTGTAAAATGAGTGAGTCATTACCAGTTTTACAGTCTTTTGAGAACTTACAGATGAAAGGTATTATGCAATATTAACTATTATCAAAGCTTTAAAGGCAATTATAGTAATTTAACTTTTCAACATCTCTGAAAATGAGTCCCTGGGAGTTTTCACTCAAGTGAACGTTATTTGTTTTTTATCTTGCCGCGGGTCACTCAAATCCATTCTGATCGGTTGGAGTCGGTGTGCTTGTCCCTCTTTCTCCCTCTTATAAACTCTCCTCTCATGGTGGGCGTCTTCTACAGAGGACCTGGTGGGGCAGGGCTTTGAGTCGGGACCTAGCATTCGCTCTGACTTTGTTGTTGACAGCTAGTGTGACCCTGAGCAAGTCATGTCATCTGAGCCTTTGCATCCTGGTCTTCCACAAGGTTAGGCCAGGCGCAGTGGCTCATGCCTGTAATCCTAGCACTCTGGGAGGCCAAGGCGGGCGGATTGTTTGAGCTCAGGAGTTCGAGACCGACCTGAGCAAGAGTGAGACCCCGTCTCTACCAAAAATAGAAAGAAATTAATTGGACAACTAAAAATATATAGAAAAAATTAGCTGGGCATGGTGGCGCATGCCTGTAGTCCCAGCTACTTGGGAGGCTGAGGCAGGAGGATTGCTTGAGCCCAGGAGTTTGAGGTTGTTGTGAGCTAGGCTGACGCCACGGCACTCTAGTCCGGGCAACACAGTGAGACACTGTCACAAAAAAAAAAAAAAAAAAAAAATACCCTCATGAACAGATCTGACAAGATCCCTAAATTTTCTAGTTAAATAAACCAGTGATATATCAAAACAAGGTCTCTTCACTTTGAGAGCTTCCTCAGCCAGAAAAGCACCTTACTCAGAACCTTCATGAAGTCCTACTCAGTTGAAAGACCACTGGCGGTTATTCTGGGAACAAAAGCACATATTTCATAACATGTGTCTTCTCTGTGGAGCCCACTCCCCCAATCTCATGGACACGTATTATGCATTATCTTCTAAATTATTCCTTATTTTTGGTGGCAGCAGGCTCTTCATGTTGATGGGGCCTTGGTACAGGGGGCAAACCATCCTCTTCCGCTGGGTCCACGAGAAGGCTGGGCAATTTCCTCGGGCTGCTGCTGACTCACGCTGCCCCACCAGGTGACCCTCGTCCCTCACACCCCATGAGCCCTCCTTCCTGCTCCTGCCTGGCTCACCTGCTGCCCCCAGCACGCCCATTTCCAGGGCCCCTCATGTGGTGGTCTTCTGCCTGCTCCAGTGAGAGCTCCCAGCAGACTGGGGGGAGGAGGTGACCAGAGGTCTCAGGACAGCAGGCCCGCCAATCCTCCCGCTACACACTTTTGAAGCTTTACAACAATTTTATGAGGTAGGTATTATCACTTTCTTTTTCCTTTTCCTTTTTTTTTTTTTTGGACACAGAGTCTCACTCTGTTACCCGGGCTAGAGTGCCGTGGTGTCAGCCTAGCTCACAGCAACCTCAAACTCCTGGGCTCAAGTGATTCTCCCGCCTCAGCTTCCCGAGTAGCTGGGACTATAGGCGTGCACCACCACGTCTGGCTAATTTTTCTATTTTTAGTAGAGATGGGGTTTCGCTCCTGCTGAGGTTGGTCTCGAACTCCTGAGCTCAAGTGATCCTTCCGCCTTCGCCTCCCAGAATGCTAGGATTCCAGGTGTGAGCCACTGCGACCAGCAGATATTATTACTTTCGTCTTGCAGGTGTGGAAACCCAGGCTCAGAGAAGTAGGGCCTTGGTCACACAGACAGGGAGCGGGATGAGAAGAGAAACAGGGCTGGCTGACTCCAAAGCAGAGCTCTCGCCACCACTTCCTTCCTCTAAAGTGAGCCCAGGAACAAAATGGCCAGAAGCCACAAAGGTGCCGATCCCCTGACATCTTGGTTGCTCAGCAAACATGAACTATTAACGGTACTGTCGTGTCAGCTCTAAACATGGTTTATAAGTGACACTCTCAATTTACTATGAAGGTGAGAAAAGCTATACGCTGCGATACTTACTTAGTAAAGATAAACGGGATGAGGTGACCCACGTGCATTGCTTCAGAAGAGGGGCCTCTGCCCGTGTAGAGATAAAACGGCTGCTTATTTTCATAGGCGTCGAGAACCTGATTCATGTCTCTACAGTAAAACAGAGAAAGGGAAATAGTCTGATTTTCAAAAAATATCAAAGCACTAATGTTCATTTGGAAATAAAAAGCAAAGACAGAGATAAAATAACATGGATAATAATTAGAGGTTACCATCTTTGGTGCTTATGATGTAAAAATGACAGGAAACTTCTACTGAAATGGTTTCTCCTATGAGTAATAGTTTTAAAAGGATAAGACATACAGGTTTACAATAATGTGTAAAAGATGGATATAGTTGCACAGCCACTGGGATTCTTCTGGAGTTCCTTCCAAAAATGCTAATATTCCATGTGCCCTGAACACTTCCCTGGAGGGTACCGGGCCAACAGCACACAATCCTTGCTTAGAATCAGCCAGCCCTGAGACTCAGACCCAGACCAGGAACACTGCAGGGTTCTATACAGCGTGGCAAAGGGAGGAATGTCCCTGGGAGTTCAGATGTCTCCGTCCTTCGGCCAGGTTGGGACTAGGTATCTGTGTGTCACCATACAGTCGACCTCCCATCCCCTGACTAGGGTACACAGACAATGCACACAGGTCCTCCTTGCTGGCTGTGGTCAGAACCACCTGGCAGGCTGTTCCAAATCCTGGCTGCCTTGGCCCTACGTCAGAGATTCTGATTCAGTGGGTCTGAGGTGATGTCTGGGAATCTATGTTTTTAAAAAGCTCCCTGAAGGATTCCAATGTTCCAGCAGGGTGGGAAATCAACACTCAAGACTGTGAGTGTTTCTGGGCAAAGTGTACCCAAATAAAAGAGGAAGAGCCACCCTTTCCAAAGGTCTGGGTGGGAGAATCCAGATAACATTCTAAAGTGACTTTTCCTTACATCTCCCAAGCCAAGGGCCAACAGCACTCATCTCTGGACTGACAGGATTGTAGGTACTCTGGTTTTTGTGTTTAGTTTTGATTTCTTCCCCATGGAATGATCACCTACTGCTTTTGAAATACAGAAAAAAAAAGATCTTAATTTTAAGAAAAGAGTACTTTTGTTCTCATAACTAACTGAATTAACTTTCACGGGCTTATAGAAAAAAATGAAGCTGTCCCATGAGCTGTTTCTCGTGCATTTATAGGCAGTATCTGAGAACTCACTGTGTGCCAGGTCCTGGAGTGAGGTGCTCCTGACAAGTGTGCAGGAATTCACTGGGGCTCCAATCTTGAGCTCATATTTTATGAGATGGTTTCCAGGAGGAAATCATTCGGCTAGCGAGAGAACCCAGTCACTGCCCAGCACTTTCAGCTTGACACTGCACAGTAGATCTCACTGAATCTCCAATTTTACGGATGATGAAATGAGCTAGAAGGGCATTCTCAAATTTCAGAATGAGCAAAAGCCTCCAGTTTTATGCTTCTCTAAGCCAACAGGCAACAGGATTAGTATATGGAAGTAAATGAAGTCAGTCATAAGGGCAGCGAGAACCATAAAATGCTAAGATAAAAAACTTGGATTTAGGCTGAATGGAACTGGTGAACCTTGAGCTAAAGTGACTAAGAAAAAGAGAGAAAGAGAAGATTCCAATTACAAAATCAGAAATGTCGGATGGGACATCACCACAGACCTCACAGGAGTAAAAAAGATTAGTGTGTAAAGGAGTACTACAAACAACTATAAACCAACAAATTAGATAACCTTGATGAAACAGACAAATTCCTAGAGAGAAACAAACTACTGACACTAACCCAAGAAGAAATGAAAGCCTGAACAGATGCATAAAAAGCAAAAAGATTGAATTAGTAATCAAAAGCTTCCCACAAAGAGAAAAGCCCAAAATCAGATGGTTTCACTGGTGAATTCCATCAAATGTTCAAAGAAGATTTAATGCCAATTGTTCAACTCTTCTTGAAAAATTGAAGAGAAAATACTTTCCAACTCATTCTATGAGGCCAGTATTAACCTGATACCAAAACCAGACAAAGACACTAAACAAACAAACAAACAAAAAAAAAACAAACCAAAAAAAAACCCCAACAAAATATAGACCAGTATCCCTTTGAACACAGATGAAAAAATTCTCAACAACTTGCAAACCAAACAATGTATGAAAAGGATTATACTCTAGTCTGAGCAACAGGAGGAGACCCCGTCTCCTAAATAAATAAATAGATAAATAAATTAAAAAGAATTATACATCACAATCAAGCGGGATTTGTCCAAGAATACAAGGTTGATTCAACATATAAAAATGCAGGCTGGGCCGGGCGTGATGGCTCACGCCGGTAATCCTAGTACTCTGGGAGGATTGCTTGAGCTCAGGAGTTCGAGACCAGCCTGAGCAAGAGCAAGATCCCATCTCTACCATAAATAGAAAGAAATTAGCCAAACAACTAAAAATAGAAAAAAATTAGCTGGGCATGGTGGTGCATGCCTGTAGTCCCAGCTTCTCGGGAGGCTGAGGCAGAAGGATCGCTTGAGCCTGGGAGTTTGAGGTTGCTGTGAGCTAGGCTGCCGTCACAGCACTCTAGCCCGGGCAACAGAGTGAGACCGTCTCAAAAAAAAAATCCAAGCTGGGCGGGTGGCTCACGCCTGTAATCCTAGCACTCAGGGAGGCCAAGGTGGGAGGATCGCTTGAGGTGAGGAGTTCGAGACCAGCCTCAGCAAGAGCAAGACCCTGTCTCTACTAAGAATAGGAAAAAATTGGCTGGGCAACTAAAATTGAAAAAAAAAAAAATTAGCCAGGCATGGTGGCACATGCCAATAGTCCCAGCTATTCAGGAGGCTGAGGCAGGAGGATTGCTTAAGCCCAGCAGTTTGAGGTAGCTGTGAGCTAGGGTGACAGAGTGAGACTCTGTCTTAAAAAAAAAAAAAAAATCCATCACTGTGATATACCATATTAACAAAATAGAGGACGAAACCTGCACGATCATCTCGACAGACACAGAAAAAGCACTGATAAAAAACCAACATCCTTTCATAATAAAAACACTCAACAAACTAAGACTAGAAGGAAACTTCCTTAACATGAGAAAGGATAATTATAGAAAACCCACAGCTAACATTATACTCAATGGTGAAAGTCTGAAAGCTTTTTATCTAAGATCAAAAATAAGACGAGGATGCCTACTTTCCCTACTACTAGTCAATATTGTACTCAAAGTTCTAGTCAGAGCAGTAGTAAAGAAAAAAGTCCAAATTGTAAAGGAAGAAGTAAAATTATCTCTATTCACAGGTGGCATTATCCTATATATATAAAATCCTATAGAATTCACACACACACAAAAAACCTATTAGAGCTAATAAACAAATTGGGCAAAGTTTTAGGATATGTTTGACACTCAAAAATCAGTTGTATTTCTATACAGTACCAATGAACAATCTGAAAATGGAATTAAGAAAATGCCATTTACAGAAACATCAAAAGGATAAAATCCTTAGGAATAAATCTAACCAAAGAAGTGCAAGACTTGTACGTGAAAACTATAAAACATCACTGAAAAGTAAGTGTAAAGACATTCATGGTCATGGATGGGAAGACTTAGTATTTTAAGGTGGCAACACTCTCCACACTAACCGACAGACTCGGCTCAATCCCTATAAAAGTCCGAGATGCCTTTTTTGCAGAAATTGAAAAGCTGATCCAGCAATTCACATGGACATACGAGGGACCCACAATACCCTGAGAAGAACAAGGTTGGAAGATTCACATTTTCTAACTTCAAAACTTACTACATCTTGGTGAACATTAGCTACAAGTTAAAAAAAAAGACAAAGAAAAAAAGACAAAGAAAACCTTACTACAAAGGTATGGTAATCAAGACAGATCAGTGGAACAGAATTTAGAGTTTAGAATTAGGCCCTTCAATATGGTCAGTTGATTTCAATAAGGATGCCAAAAAAATTCAACAGGAAAACAACAGCCTTTTCAAAAAATGTTGCAGGGACAACTGCATGTCCACATGCAAAAGAATGAAGTTGGAGCCCTACCTCACACATATACAAAAAAGATCAGAGACTAAAAGGTAAGCACTAAAACCACAAAACTCTTAGAAGAAAACAAAGGTGTAAATCTTCACGACCTTTGATTAGGCAGTGGTTTCTTAGCTATGACACGAAAAGCACAATCAAAGAAAAAATAAACTGGATTTTGTCAAAATTAAAAACTTTTGTACTTCCAAGGACACTATCAGTGAAGTGAAAAGACAATCTATACAATGGGACAAATATTTGCAAGTGATAATACTGATAAGAAACTAGTTTCTAGAATATATAAAAACATATTATAACTCAACAATAAAAAGACAAATGACCCAATGAAAAAGTAGGCAAAGGATCTGAATAGACATTTCTCCAAAGAGGATATAAAAATACCCAATAAGCACATGAAAAGATGCTCAACATCCCTGGTTGTTAGGGAACTACCAATCAAAACCACAATGAAATACTGCTTCACACCCACTAGGAAGGCTATAAAACAACAACAATATGGACAATAACAAGTGTTGGCAAAGATGTGGAGAAACTGGAACCCTCATCTGCTGCTGCTGGGAATGTAAAATGATGCAGGTGCTGTGGAAAAGTTTGTCAGTTCCTCACAAAGCTAAACAGAATTACCACGTGGGCCTTTAATTCTACTCTCAGGCATACACCCAAGAGACATGGAAACATATGCTTACCCAAAAACTCATATATAAATGTTCATGGCTGTGTTATTGATAACTAAAAAGTAAAAATAACCCAAATGTCCATCCTCTAATGAATAGATAAACAAAATGTGGGCTATATCTATTCAATAGAATATTATTTGGGAATAAAAAGGAATGAAGAGGGCCAGGCGCGGTGGCTCAACGCCTGTAATCCTGCACTCTGGAAGGCTGAGGTGGGAGGATGGCTTGAGGCCAGGAATTTGAGACCAGCCTGAGGAAGAGCAAGACCCCATCTCTATAAAAACTTAGCCAGGCATGGTGGTGTGGTCTATAGTCCTGGCTACTCAGGAGGTTGGGGCAGGAGGATCGCTTGAGCCCAGGAGTTTGAGGTTGTAGTGAGCTATAATGATGGCACTATACTCTAGCCTGAGAGACAGAGCAAGACTCTGTCTCTCAAAAAAAAGGAATGAAGCACTGACACATGCTACAACATGTAGGAATCTTGAAAATATGCTAAGTAAAAGAAGCCAGACATAAAAGGCCACATGTTATCTGAGCCCATTTATCTGAAATGCCCAAATCTATAGAGACAGAAAGCAGATTAGTGGTTGCCAGTGGCTAGGGGGAGGGAGAAATGGGGAACACCTGCTAATGGGCAGGGGTTTCTTTTTGGGATGATCAAAGTGTTGTGGAATTAGACAGTGTGATGGTCATCCAACCTGGCAAATACATGAAAACCAGCGGAATTATATACTTTAAAAAGGCGAGTTTTATGATATGTCAGAATTAAATCTCAAATTAAGAAAAAAACTTTGATTATATTCTGCCTAGAAAGTAGGCTCAGCAGGGCCTGGAGTTCTTTGTAGGGAGAATTTGAAGACTGCTGAGTTCTGTCCTGGCACTGCTCTCCAGTAACCACGAAGTGCCAGCAGAACAGTACAACCTACCCCGGATCATAAATTCCATGGACGTAGCTTTCAAAATGGGCCTGTCCCAACCCAGGTAATCTGAAGGGTGGGAGAGGTAGAAATCCTTTTGGAACTTTCCAATTTCTTGATGTTATCTGCATGGAATTTATGGTTGAGGTGGGGCTACTCTGTTCCATGTACCCTCTGTTAGTTTCTCTTTTGATATTGTTTACGGGTAGGCTAGGACAATAGGAGGAAGAGGGTATGTAATTTCAGGAAGCCTACTGTTTATCTCCTGGGAAATGCTGAACTTGGACATGTTACTCTCTTTTGTTTTCGTAACATTTTATAATTTACAACATGAATTCTGGCATGAATCTCATCTGCTATGAACGTGACCCCTATCTTGTGAGGTGGACCATTTACAAATGAATAAACTAAGGGCTTGAGGGTGAATGGACAAGCAGGATCCCACAGTGAGTTACCAACAGGACAGAAGATGCTTCCAGTCTTCCTACAAGCGGTTGCCACTTTTCCCACAGTACCAGGCGGCTTAAGAGAAGAGCTGCCTCCTGATTTTTTGAACTAAAAGAGGAGTACGGACGAGAAGGCCCGTGGTGAAGGGCCCCCGACCTGTGTGAGAAGAAGATGCCTCTGCGCAGGAAGCGGTGTGGTCTCTGGCCAGTGGCTCTCTCTATTCGGTTTATCAGCTCTTTGTCAATTTTATTGCTTCCAAATCGAACTGGAAAAAAAATTGGAAAAAATAAGGGATGACTTTTTTAGGTGGCAGGAGGTGTAGTGACCAGATATTACTGAAATAAAGGGGAAAAATGAGTGATCCATGCACAATCTTAATGAATCCAACCTCTTTAAGTGTTCTGCTACAGATCCTTTCCCCCAACACAAAGTAAAAGATCTTTTGTATTAAATGACACAACCAGCAAAACAGGAACTAAATTATAGAACAAAGTGCTGTTCTGCCTGAGATTGGATTCTGATGGGAAACACACCCAGAATGCAGGCTAGCTATCAACTTTTGACAACCACATATACAAAAACATACATACATATATATTTGTTTTAAGGTAAAATTTATATTCGCTGACAATTATGATTTCTCATATTCTTTTTTTTTTTGACACACAGTCTCGCTCTGCCTCCTGGGCTAGAGTGCCATGGCGTCAGCTTAGCTCACTGAAACCTCAAACGCCTGCGTTCAAGCGATCCTCCCGCCTCAGCCTCCCAAAGTGCTAGGATTACAGGTGTGAGCTACCGTGCTCTGCTGATTTCTCACATTATTTATTTATTTATTTATTTATTTTTGAGACAGAGTCTCAGTCTGTTGCTGGGGCTAGAGTGCCATGGCGTCAGCCTAGCTCACAGCAACCTCAAACTCCTGGGCTCTAGCAATCCTTCTGCCTCAGCCTCCCAAGTAGCTGGGACTACAGGCATGCACCACCATGCCCAGCTAATTTTTTCTATATATTTTTAGTTGTCCAGCTAATTTCTTTCTATTTCTAGTAGAGACGGGGTCTCTCTTGCTCAGGCTGGTCTCAAACTCCTGAGCTCAAAGGATCCACTCGCCTCGGCCTCCCAGAGTGCTAGGATTACAGGCATGAGTCACCACACCCGCCCACATTATTTATTGAACTCAATTAATGTTTGTCCTGAAGTGAATTTTCCCTCGTTGATAGTCTATACTCAAATCATGAAAAATAGCTTTGGCTTAGATAAACATTTTAGTTCTGTTTCTTTCTTCATAATTAGCAATGATCTCAATCCAATGGCAATGGTATTTCCTGAGCTGGAACTCCCTCCAGGAAGGGAATCACAGTGAGGACTTGCCACTTGTGAGAAGCCACCCTTCTTAAGCTGACCTCCAGGCTTCTGGCTCTATAATCGACATCACTGGAGGCAAAACTCAGTGATCTGTGATTGACTTGTAACCACTAAGTGGTTTAAATGACTGCAAAGCTACCCATTTCAGTAGCCCTTTCCTAAGTTCTTAATTACTCAAAAAAAGGAAAAAAGCTTCTACTAGGCTGTCTACCATAGATCACTGTTTTGAAATAAATTTTATATTGTTACTTTATTTTGAAATAATTCTTTGGGAATATAATGCACAAACAAAAGATTTTAGGATCTATTTTTTTCTTGGCATTGAAGCTTCACTGGATTTATGACTGATTCAAAATTTAAAAATGTCCATAGAATCACTTCTAAAAGTTGAGGCTTTTTTTGGGGAAGAGAGCAGAGGACATACCAATGAGCTTGTCGTAGTCGATGCCTTTTGCGCTGCTTGTCTGTACTGTCCACGGGTCCACGAAATCCTCTTCGGTTTCTGTGGCATCTGAGACACAGTTACTCTCAGACGCTGGGTTCCTCGGAGGGCAGTCAGCCTTATAATCCTCCCCCATGGCAGCTTTGTAGCTCATTTTTAAGAATAGCAACATCTTCACTGCAGCATCAATTTCATCCTGCACAAAAGAAATAAAAGTGAGGGCTAAAAATATTAACAATAGCTAACATTTGCTGAGTGCCTCCTGTGTGGCAAGCATTGTGCTAAATGCTTTCACACACGTTATCTTGTTTAGTCTCCCAACAACCCTGTGAAGCAGGAGCCATCATTGTCACTCATTGTCCTTTTCTAGCTGAAGAATTTGAGACTCAGAGAAGTGAAGGAGCTTGCCCACGGAAATCACAGAAATCATGGGCTTGAAGGTATTTCGTTTATATCTGTTGTTTTAGTGCTATGGATTACTACCACGAACACTTTGGAACAGTAATAGTGATACGATATTCACTGTCATTTATAATGAGGTTAAATATGCTAAATATTTCTCAAACACTACTGATGCCAGAGGACATGCCTGACAAACTCCTTTAATCTAGCATACTGAGTTCTGCGTTGGAACTAGTTTTTACATTCCAAGCAGGTTGAGATGAGAATGTATTGAAACTTAACCAACGATGCCACCAAGGACAGTAATAGCAACTCAAATAGATAAAAGCAAGGGAAAAATGTAGGTTCCCAGATAATAAATTAAGGAGGGATTCTTCAGAAAACAGTTATACCATCACCACATTTTAGGAATCTTATCAAGCTATCTGAAGTGTTGGTATATTTATCGTTTTAAAATAAACATAAAAAAATGTAAAATACATCCTTGGGTACTTTGGAAATCTATTAAAGACCTTCTCTTCCAGGAGCCCACAGTGGCCACCCCTGGAGGCCTGGTATTTAAAAGAGCAGGCCTAATTAAACCGATTAGTCATGCTATGCCCTAAATCTCTACTCTGGTAATTGGCTTTGCTGGATTGGATCACAAACAAAGAATATACACAGTCCAATTTGCTTGCCAAGGGAAATACAAACATTTCCACTTAGAGTGTATAATACAGAATGTGCTATACACTGGGCTTCCTAGTGGAGAACCACAACACCAAGTTCCATTCAGAGAGAGCTGTTCCATCAGGTATAGCACCCGGGCCAGAGGACTGTTATTCTGGGGCAATCTGTGTTTTTTTTTTTTTTTTTTTTTGAGACAGGGTCTCGCGTTTGTTGCCTGGGCTAGAGTGAGTGCCCTGGCGTCAGCCTCGCTCACAGCAACCTCAAACTCCTGGGCTTGAGCAATCCTTCTGCCTCAGCTTCCCGAGTAGCTGGGACTACAGGCATGCGCCACCATGCCCAGCCAATTTTTTCTATATATTTTTTTAGTTGTCCAATTAATTTCTTTCTATTTTTAGCAGAGACGGGGTCTTGCTCTTGCTCAGGCTGGTTTCGAACTCCTGAGCTCAAACAATCCACCCGCCTTGGCCTCTCCGAGTGCTACGATTACAGGCGTGAGCCACCACACCTGGCCGTAATCTGTGTTTTAAACAATAAAATTACCTGGAATTCATCATGAAAACAAGTCATATTTGTGCAATCCATAACCCAATGTATACAATTCATATAACAGATAAGATGTTTGCCCAGGTTAGATAGGTAAGTATGTTTTACTCATCTAATTTCTGCAGTGCCAAGGCTCAGCATTTGCAAAAAGTAAATGTTTAGTGAGTAAATTCTATAGAATTAACTACAGGAAGACTTACCTTGCTTTGAAGTATACTGCAGTAGATATTCTTTAATCACTAGCTGTGTTGACATTTCATACTCTATCTGGTCTAATTCTGCATGTAACTAGGAGGCTCTTTGAAAGTCAAACATTTAACCAATGTCCCTGCTCAAGCACCATCTGCAATCTGCAACGGGACTGAAACAGACAAGCAGGCTCTCCCTGTCTACTTTTTCATTCTCAATCTAACATGGACAAGGGCACTGAAATAGAATTTAAAAGCTGATGTTCTGAAAAAATCCAGACACAAAAGACTACATACTATGTAATTATGTAAAGTTCTGACAAGGGCAGAGCTGTCCATGGTGGCGGGAGTTGAGGGGTGCTGTCAGAGTGTAAGAGTAGCTTCCAGATGGTGCTATGCTGGCTCTTGATTTGGGAGCTGATTACACAAGTGCGGTCATTCTGTGAAACTCCAGGGAGCTGCCTAATATTGCCACATTTCTCTGTATGAATGGTATATTTCAATTTTTTTTTTTTTTTTTGAAGACAGGGTCTTGCTCTGTTGCCCGGGCTACAGAGCAGTGGTGTCGTCATAGCTCACCATAACCTAAAACTCCGGGGCTCCAGCAATCCTCCTGCCTTAGCCTCCTGAGTAGCTGGGACTACAAGTGTGTGTCACCATCCTGGTTAATTTTTCCATTTTTTTTGAGAGAAAGATCTTCCTCCTGCTCAGGCTGGTCTCAAACTCTTGGCCTCAAGCAATCCTCCCGCCTCAACCTCTCAAAGTGCTGAACTATATGTGTGAGCCACAGTGCCCCGCCTCGATTTTTAAAGTTTACTTAAACTAAAAGAAGAAGGGGAAAAAAAGGGCTCTTCTCTCTCTCCTAACCCCAAAGATCCAGCATCATTTCTTTAGTCCTAAGCTATCTCCCCTCACAGCCTCCAGTTTCTGACCTATCCCCCAAGGAGACTCCCTGTTTCACCAAGCTGCTGTTAGTGAAAGATGGGGTCTTGTTCTTCAGATATTCTGGAGCAGAAAAGAACACGAAGGCCCATGGCCTAGATAAATGGCAGGAGAAGGTGGAGAAAGCCCTGACAGCACCTCTCAGGACATAGGTGCTCCCAATGTGGCCCACCTGTTTTGCTAAAAGTTAATTTCTAAAACAGCAAGTGTTTCTGTTACCAACACATTTCAGGGTCAGACACAAATTTACTTCTGAATTTTTCATTATTTAACTCTCGTCTCATCGTGTAACCTCTCATCTCTCTAGTGTACGCCTGCAGAAAGTATTAGTCAAAGAATTCACTTGGAAGAGTTATTGTAAACTGTTTTAAGTATTGCTCATTGACTAAAATATAAATAATGAACATAACTGTAGTTGCTAAGAATAACTAAAAATGTTTACTAAATATTATTCAAATTTTATGTTAAACAGACAAAAATACCACTGTCAACTTCCCCAAATGGGCTTATAGAGTGAATAAGCCCATTGGGTTCTTTATTTATATAAAATTGTTGTATTAAGGCAATTTAGCCCAATCTATTGAGCCCTACTTGGTAAGTAAACCTTTCTCTGTGAATAACCAACTTCTTTTTGACATCACTTTCTTTCAGTACTATTTATTTCCTTTAAAATATAACGGTTTACTTGGGGTCCAAATAGTTAAAGCAAACTTTGTGAGATAGCTGACATCATCCGGTGACAAGCAAGGAAGAGATGTTTGAAAAGAAGACAGCAGGAGTTGACAGTGATGGAAAAGGAAGTCATGGAGATGAAGCTGGGGAACTTAGGAGTGGAGGCACCCCAGAAAGAAATGAGGCACCTATGTTTCAGTTAAGGATATAGATTAACCATTGATACTTCCAAGACCTACTACAACAGCATAGAGCTTTTAAAAAGGCATAATCCCATGAGGACAAAGGAAACAGGAAGAAGATGGCAGCAACAAAGTTTCAGAAGCTGGAAAGCTGATGGATGGCTGGTGCCTCATTGAGCACCAGAGAAAAACAAATGCCAAAATGTTGTGGGCAGTGACTGCGTTTACACTGCTAGGGAATTCCCCAGTGGCTCAGGCATTAGTGGCCTTGGGTACTTGCAGGAGTGGTGGTAAAAGGAGGTTAAAAACAGGAGCACTGGTTGAAAGTCTGTTCAAGAAGCAGTTATTCAGATTCCCTTCCTCCCCCATCC
Source organism: Avahi laniger (assembly GCA_963575035.1). NCBI lineage: Eukaryota > Metazoa > Chordata > Mammalia > Primates > Indriidae > Avahi > Avahi laniger. Next base: position 133,553 of record CAUYSK010056320.1, read on the forward strand.
CTCACCCACTCAGAGGTTTCATGTTGAAGAAGGACAGAGTTACAAGTGCCTAGACTGGGGACACTAGGCATCATGGGTGCGGGGGCACAGGCAGCACACAGAACAGAGAGCTCTAGAGAAGGATCACACAGCCAAGCACTTCTCTCCACTCAGCTGTGGAGTGAGGGCAGCCAGACTTCCATCCTCTGGACAGCAAACTGGAGGAGTTTTCGCTGGGGAATCTGCCTCACTTCAAAGGAAAGATTTAAAGACCCTGACACTAAAGATTCCCCGACAAAAGGGAGGAGCCTCCAGGAAGTGGAACCTTATAAGCTCCTCCCAAATGCACGGCAAATCCAACAGCTCTCAGTGCTCCCTCTAAAACACAAGTGGATAGATGTGAAGCAGGAAACATTTGAGGATTGCTTCTAATATGAAAGTCAGATGGGAAAAAAATTAACTTGGAGAAAACTGAGATTATAAAGGGGCAGAAAACATCAGGAAAACTACCAGCAAGATATCAGAGATAAAGGGATGATAGGTACCTATGAAATCAGAGAAGGATGTTATAAAGAACATTCACACAGCAAACAAGCTCTTGGAGGTTAAGCATGATAGCAGAAATGAAAAACACCAGGAGTGTTATAAGTTGAGGAAATATCCCCAAAAGAACAAAACAAAATGGAAAGTAAAAGTCATAAAATAAGAAAATCAGAGGAATAGTCTCTGAATAAAAGAAGTCTATAAGGAGAGAAGAGAAGGAACAGAAGAGATCAAATAAATAATGTGATTCTGAGAATTAAAGGTCATGAATTTTCAGTTTGAAGGGAGCTGTGAGCCCCTATCTTGGAACAAAGAGAAGATCCTGCCAATTTCCAGAGAGAAAAACAAAGGAATGGCATCTGACTTCTCGGCAGCGATCCTGGAAATGAGGTGATGATGGAGCAGTGGCTTCCGAATTCCGAGGGAAAATCACTTCCATTCTAGAACTCTATACCCGGCCTAATTATAATCAAGTTTTAGATAAAATAAATATACTTTCAGATGAGCAAGAGCTCACAAAAAATATTTCCTTCCTACTAATTTTTTCAGAAACAATTGGAAGACTTGCTCTGCCAAAATAGAGTAAAGCAAGGCAGGACCAGGAGACAGGGGATCCCACAGGTGGAGGTGAAGGGAACCCCTGGGTCGACAATGAAAGAAGACCCCAAGATGGGCAGTGTGGGAGGCAAGGGCCACCAGTCCGGAGGGAAGCAGGCAGAAGTTCCTGGGAGAGACGACCTGAAGGAAGGAGATGAACTCGATAGACTGGTTGATGTATGAGTGTGCTGAGAGGAGATTCAACCAACTCAGAGAGAGTCTGGAGGTACGTGATCATTAGTACCTGAAAAGGCCAAGCAAACAGAAATTAAGACAAGTATTAACTCCAGAGAAAACAAGAGTTGGACAGGAAAGGAAAAGTACTCATCCCATACTTGATGGTCCAGCTGTCTAAAGTGTTAACATGGTCACAAATCGGGTAAATACTGACCTAACTTCAACTGCAACATATCCCGGGAGACTGGAGGGATGGGAAGCATTTGTGAAAATGTGAATTCTTCTTTTCCACGTGAAAGCCTCAAACTTGAAAATCAACAAGGAGCAACTGAACAAGCAGGATAGTTAGAGATACGGGGCGTAAATACCCAAAGAATCAGTTAAAATAATTAAAAATATTTGTGTCAGGGAGCAGGAAACGGGGAGAGGCGGGTTGGAGGACTGCTATAGTTTCACAAAGGCTTTGAGAACCACTGATTCTTTACACCACAGTCATCATGATGTTGATAAAGAGAAAAATACACCGGCTCTAGTATGCAGATTATACATTAAAGAAAAAAGTTTGAGAAACGAAAACCAAAAAAAAAAAAAGAGAGAGAAAAATACATTTACATTTATAATCAAAACACCTCAGTCATTGAAGGAACAGGATCCTGGAACAGGCTACTCCACAGCAACACAACCCCATAGACCTGGGAGGCTCAGCTGCATGTATGGGAGACCCAATAAAATCACGTACCTTTGGTGCCTTTCCGGCTTTGAGGGACCGCACGAGCTCCCCTTGAGTAGTGATGCTGTTGAACATCTCCAGCGGAGAGGCACAGGGCTCACCGTTGGGCACGTCTGCCATCTTTCAGGACCAGGTTCACAACTGGCTAGGGCGTCAGAGGATTTGTCCAGCAGTTGAGAGAAGACTGGGAGAAAAAGAAACAAAGGAAAAAGAGAGATTAACAAGCCATTGCAGCTGTTCTTCCTTTGCTGTATCTAGTCCTTTCTGAAAAAGTTGTGAGGTAAGTTATAATAAAGGATATAGATAATATAACATTAATAAAAATATAAGGAGAAATCTGGGGCAATGAAAAAGAAAAAAGGAAGAACAAATGCCAGTGATGAGGACTAAAGGAGTTGCTATGATTTACTGACTTAAAGTCTGCAGAGGAGGATCCCTCCTAGTCAGGACCAAGTTTGTAGCTGGTGGTGCCTCCTGTGTCTTACCCTGTGCCTAGAACATAGGAGGGCCTCAGGTTTGCTCAGGGAATAAATAACGATGTGCTTCAATAAACCTAAGTTCACTAGAGCCAAAAACATTAGACAAATTGCTATTTGCTTTTTATCTTAATTGCCTTGTGGATAAACTCTCAGGCTTTTGCAGCCATAACCAAAATACCACTGAACAAATGGATTTCACTGCTGGCCAGCTGCTCTGTTCTCAGACACAGCAAGCTCTGGGGTGGAGGACAGGCCCTTATCTGTTCCGGATTCTAAATGGGGTAAGGACTGTCCATGCCACGTGCTGCCTTATTTAACTGCAAACCTTTTAAGCAGGCATGCCTGTACCCTCTATTAGTCACTATTTACTATTAGCCTTGTAAAAGAGGGGGCACAGGGCAGGCAGAGACTGGGCCACCATCAGCCCCCTCTTGAGTCAGTTACTTCCCTTTTCTGCGTATCAGTTTCCTCATCCATAAAATGGTGCCACCAGGAACCTCTTCACCTACCTTAAGGGTTATTATGAGAACAAAATGAGAAAAAAACAACATGGTAGCACTTTGTAAACTGCAAAGCAAGATGTGAATGCATTATGAGTGTTGTTATTAAATTTGTTTTCTTCAAAACTCGGCTGAAGTTTAGCTTCACCTTAACTTGCGGCAATACCTTATAGAAGGAAGACAATGAGGAGGCTAATGCCAGAACTGCTAAATTTGAACACTTCTACACCTGGTATTGTTCTAAGCACCTCATACACATCAATTTGCTTCAGCCTTACAGCAATCCTACGAGAAAGGTTTATCTCCATTTCACAGATGAAGCAGTGTGGTTAAAAAACTTGTCCGAGAGAGCACAGCGAGTAAGTGGCTAGGATACAAACTCAGGTAGTTTGACTCCAAAGCCTACACTCTCAACCATTATCCTACAAATGACTTAGCTCTATGAACCAAACACACACATTTGTGATGTAATTTATTTGTATTTATCTATTTCTTAAATATTTGTTTAAAAAGTATGTAAATTTTAACTAAACCAATCTTTGTATGACTCAATGAAACCATAACACTGAAACTGGGATGGGTCAGCAGCCAGTTTCTTTCTCCTCTTTGATGAGAATTACTCTAAGTCCCAGAAAGGGATGTTTGGTGAGATCACTTACTCAGATAACAAAGCATCCAGTTTAGGGAGGCCCATAAAAAAGAGAAGGAAAGTAGACTACCTTCTGTCTAGTGCTAGGAAAGACAAAACACTCAGGCTCCCCATCCCCTTCCCAGAAACAAGCTGACCAAATTAGCAATTACCCATTTCTCGCCTGGGGGTTTTTGTCAGTATCAATTAACAATCAAAGTAATAAAAATTACTTCTAACCACAAATGATCAAACATCCAGATACTTCACACATTATCCCAGATTCTCCCACATCTCAAAGCTGGGTGTGACTGTATGCATCAGCAGACAAGAGGTTGGTGGCTCAGGGGTGTGAGAACAGCCCTCTGAAGTTCCATTGCCAGAGAGTAGCTAAGCTAGGATCTGATGTCAAAGCTCTTTTGATCATGTGCTCTCAGAATTCCAGCTGCTCCCCTGCCGGAAACGTCCTACACCCTCCTCTGCTGGACACTGTTGAATATTTCCAATTTAAACCTCAGCTCTTCTTCACAGCCACTCCTGACCTCTGTGCCTGAGGCCAAGTTGGTGGCTCCATCCTCTGTGATCCCAAACACTCCTTTAGCAACTTTATACTGCATTTTAGTTATTCATGTCTTCTCCAGTAGACAGTGAAAGCAACTCCAGGTTTATTCTTATTCTTGCATGTACTCTAGTACCTGGTACACAGTTGGCTTACCAATAAACATTTACTAAATGAAGAATCTTGTAAGTCATTGAGTTCAACCTTTTCCTCTACAGTTTGTGTCCTCTTATATGTTTATAAGTGATTATTCCAGTTGAAGGTTGATTCCCTAATCTGGACTTTAGAGAGCCTCTTGTTTAGCATCCTGACATTGAGCTGAGCCTTCTGAGATTTGCGGAGAACCAGGCTGATCTCCTGGGGTCTTCTCCAGGTCACACATCCCTAGTCTGGTTTCTTCACTCACTGCTACCTTCCGCCTACCATCCTGGTCACTCTTTCTGAAATTCCCTTTGGTTTAGCCTGTCCTTCCAATGACGTGGTGCTCTGCATGGAAAGCAACAAGGCAGTAGCAGTGAGGTTCTGAAGTCTTTGAGTAAGACCCAAATCAAGTATAGATCAAAAGTATCCTTAAAAATTCCTGGGGAAAATTCCAGGTAGAATGACTGGGTGAGCCTGGGACAACCAGTCTCCCACTGCAATAGAGCAGATAACTGTTTCTTTGCTAGAGGATCACCTAGAGGAAATGAGCTTGCATTTAGAGTCCATGTTCTAGGGAAAAACATGTACCTTTAAATATGAGAATCTCACTTAAGAGGAGGCACAGGGGAACTAAATTAGACTGAGGAAATAGTGGATGAGGTCTCCCTGCTTTCATGATCACAAAGCATGCACTCACTGTGTGGGCATTACCCACACTATTTACATCTTGTGTGTGTATGATGCAACTTCTTGAGTTAGCACTTGTTGAGCAGTAAGAGACAAGCGGAACTATCATATTTCTCATTTCCTGCAATCATCCATTTACGCACTTTATGAGAATGTTCTTCATCCCCCCCCGTCAATATCCTCTTTTATTTCTTTGTGAATTTTTAGATTAAGTTTAACTTCAGACGTTTTTAGAGTTCATGAACTTCTGAAATTACATCAAAGTTTGCAGGTACATTGGTATGTGCATGATTTTAAGCAGTATCTAGGCTTCATTACCTTTTCAAAGAAGTCTGAGACCCAAAAGGTTAAGGACAATTGTCTTAAGTGTTTACCACATAAACTGCAAATAGGGCATTAAGTCTTTGTCAAGAAAACTTGTGCTGACCTGGAGAGGGGGCTCACACCTGTAATCCTAGCACTCTGGGAGGCCATGGGAAAATCGCTTGAGCTCAAGAGTTTGAGACCAGCCTGAGTAAGAGTGAGACCCAGTCTCAACCAAAAAAAAAAAAGAAAAAAAGAAAAAATTAGCCTGGCATGGTGGTACAAGCCTATAGTCCCAGCTACTCAGGAAGCTGAGGCAGGAGGCTTGAGCCCAGGAGTTTGAGGTTGCAGTGAGCTACAATATGCCACTGCACTCTAACCAGAGCAACAGAGTGAGATTCTGCCTCATAAAAAAAAAAAAGAAAGAAAGAAAAGCTGTGCTTTATATTTAACAAATACTGTAATCTGATACAAAGAAATTAGGTTTAACCAATGAAGTAATCTATTATCTTCTCTACATAAAAGTATTGGGAGAATAAAAAGCAAAATTGTCTACTCCCCAGCACATCACAGCAGATCTTTAAGGAGAAAGCTAAAAAGGCTCTGGAAAATTAACTCCCAATTCCTCCTTTTCAATAACTTGAATCTTGTGCTCATTTTTCTCGAAAGGTTCTGTTGTTCTAGAGGAGCATAACAGGCATTTAACGAAACCAGGTACATTATTGGGATGAGTGGAAAAAAGAATTATAGAATTGTTTAACAGAACATGATAATGCCTTGGGATGTAGAGAAATCATTTCACAGATAAGATTAGGATATACTGATTCTGTGATTTGGAGAAGGGTGGCATCAAAATAGCCAATTCTGGAGCAGCCAGGAAGGGCAGGTGGCCCACAAGTTCCTGGATGCCTGCAATACCACCAGGATGTGGAATACCATCCTTCCTATCTTGGCTCCAGAATGTAAGAGACAATGGCTTTGGACTGGCAAGTTCCCAGGGGACAAGAAAATGACTTCATTAGAGCAAAGAGTTCTTTACACCCCAAACTTTGGAACAGATCATGTTCAACTTTTTTTTAAACACTGAGAGGAGAGATGAGTTTCCCTTCCAGAGACTAAAATGAACATTATCTTAAAAGGCAAAGAAGACATTAATTTATATGAAGCCAGGCATTACATAATTTGGGGTATTACAATAAGAATGCTAATATGTTCAGATGTTGATAACGAAAAGGCTGCATCGTGTAGAATATGACAGCCAACGTGAAGTGCTGAAAGACAAGCTATGAATCCAAGCAGGCAAATGCTCATCCAGTATCCCTATTCCCCATGGAAGCAGTGAATCACTTGAACTTTGGGTTACCAGAACGGGATGAAATAAAATGCACAATATTCTAATCCTACGAGAGATAATTCATTACCCCTTTAACCACGGTTTCCAGCATTTTGGTATAAGGCTGGTAAAAACACTAACAAGCTCCAAGCCTGGCAAAGACAGCAATACATACCTAGGTTGTGGGAGACAC